>JAPSES010000098.1:3473060-3483995 GCA_029822895.1 Maxillicosta whitleyi | reverse complement strand
AATGACACAGTCCACAGACTGACATTGTGTGAGTACTTGGACTTTTATACTTTAAAGTACATTTTAAAGTAAGTACTAAGTACTTTTAATTAAGTAAGATTCTTGATGTAGTACTTCTACTTTTACTAAATATTTTCTACTTCTACTTTTAGTAAATATTTTGCAGGGTATTGGTACTTTTACTTAGATACTAAACTGCAGTACTTCGTCCACCCCCAAAGCCTCCAGAGTACTGGCCCATGTGATGCTTGTTCCTGAGGGTTCACGAATGCTGTGCAATATTAATCGAGCCGGCTCCAGTCCTGGCTCACAGATCCATGCGTACCTCATTCAGACACCCCCACTCTTACAGAACATCCCCAATTCATATCTAGCTGGCTAATGTTACATTCCCGCCAGATTTATGTTAGTGACAAAACTGTTTGCTGGTGAACTTTACATCCTAATATCGCTAATATAGTTAGCCAAGCTCAGGCATCGTTTCCTGTACAAGTGCTCCAAGCCTCTGAGAGCGCATGATTCATGCACGAAGGGGGGTACATGCAGAGAGGGGAGGGGTACAAATGACAGTTGAGTTTGATAAACATATCACCATTTAATCATTTCAATGGGCTGTTTAAAATGATTGGATAGTGGGGTTTTTTTTTCAGTCCTATCAATTCCACAGGTGAATACATTTTTTGTGTGTGTGTGTGTGTTAGCACATTTAATTAATTGGTTGTAATCGGGGTGTGACGGGGATTTTAAGCAATATATTAAAAAATGCTCCAGGAAAACATCTCCTACCACATTCAAAGGTGAAAAATGTTAGATTTGTGCATGTACTTACTATACATAAACTTTGTGCTGGAGCCAGATTTGAGAATGTGCTCCATTTTCGACACAGACTGACAACATTTCCAAGTTAACAGTTGCGAGTGTTTCCATACTGTTGCACTGAAGCACTGGGGAGCAAGTGTAAAGATTTCAATATCTATACATAGAAAACAGTATATTGTGGCTGCTGTCAAGGAAAGCAGGCAAACAGTCCTAGCTTGGTAATGCAGTCAGTGAACATCACAAAATGTCCATCTCTCAGAATAAAACCAACACAATCTTAAAGGAAAAAGTCCACAAGTATCTATATATATATTCAATATAAAAACAATATAAAAAGAGGCAATGTGGAGTCTTTCATATTACAAGTATTCTATCTAAAAAAAAAAAAAAGCCAATTTTCCAGCTTTGGGATCAATAAAGTACATCTATCTATCTATCTATCTATCTATCTATCTATCTATATCTAGCTAGCTAGCTAGCTAGCTAGCTATCCGTCTATCTACCTATCTAAAGTTAATGTATAAGTGTTTACTAGAGTGGTAAGAATAGTGTAAAAAATGTAAATGTTCTAGATCATAGACATAAACTGTATTTATTCACATAAACAGCCTGATGTATAATTGTGAATGTTTGTTTTTTTTCTTTTTTTAACCACTGGAGGGAGTGATTCTTTCGGTGTTTTGTGTTGAAAATTGTGTTGAACACCAAAGACCACGTTGCAGATGATGTGTAAACCATTAAGAAACTCTTTTTTTGTTTAATTCTTTCAGAGTGACTCAGTGTCAAAGAAATAAAATAGAGGTATTTCCATTTTTCCCCCCGCTACTGAACACTGAAAGAATCAAGCTGAGAAGTAGTTGAATGAATCAAGCCTTTTTTTCCTCCACTCCTAAGTTTATTATGTTTTCTGACATTCTTTGATACGCGGTTCAAACCAATCCATATTAGTTCTGATATGTTATTAATGCAACTATTTAACAAATCAAACTCTATGAAAAACAAAGGTGATGTGTAATTTTACCTTTGTGTCTTAAGTCACAGCTAACAACTATAATGTATAATTGGCTTAAGTAGAACATTAAAGGAGTGATATTTTGCATTTTTAAACAGAATTATGCATTTTTAAACATTTCCCTGTGGTCTACATAAAAAATAAATGGTCTGTTTGGGTGTGAATTCTTCATTAATTCAACTCCACAGCTCCATCTTCAACACTATTTTTAAGTAATGACACTAAAATGGTCGTTTTGAGCGCTGGCCCTTTAAATGCAAATGAGCCACTCCACCCCCTCCAGGTTGTTGATCATGCTCTGTTCTGTTCAGCCACTTTTAAATATTTGTCTTGAAATTTGGACATATTTTCAGTTTTTACTCCAACCGCTGCTGCTGATAAACAATTTTGACGTATTTGGAAAAAATGTTCAGAAGTTTTGACATTATATGAGCAAATTTCATGACATAACTTATTATAAAACATAACAAATTAAGCAGGAATTGAAACAGGTTGTAGAAATCCACTCGATTGTTGCCGGAATGAATATAAAGATAGATTTGTAGCACCTGGAGGCTTCAAATTCTAACTTTTTTTTTTTTTTTTTTTTAAACTATTAGGGTCCAAACACACATATAAATAAACCAAAGACTAATAAAAGTGGATTCAACAGAATATGACCACTTTAAGTTTTGACTGGCCGTCTGAGTGTCATTTGAGGAAGACTTGACAGTATAATAATACAGATGTGTGTGAACAACAGAGGTATAAATCTTTATTTTGTGAATGATGGACATGTCATGGATGTGGTTTTAATTTGTTGGTTGATTTTGATCAACCAGTTACATTCTGGCTCAACACTTATAGAGAAGGTGGAATATCAATAATACATATAACCACTTTAAAGTCTTCCTTAAATAACGTCTTACTTTTGACTTGATAGTAAGGTGTTGCACATGCATGAATCATGATTTGAATATGCTTTTCTCAGTATAGGCCTGAAAGTCTATAACAACAACAGACTGATGAAAAGGAATGGATGAAAATGGGATATTATACAAGGCTTTTCAAAGTATCATTTTCAAGCTTTTAATTTGCATTTTGGTCAATACTATAATGGTGTTTTGGAGCATTATTGGATGAGACGGAGCCACAGGGGGTGATGGTGAGCTACAGCTAATGCTAACTTAATAAATTATTTCCATAACAAAACAACTTCTTTTAAGGTAACATACTAACCACAACAATAGAACTGCCTTAGAAGGGGGGTGGGGGGTGGTGGTGGTGGTGGGGGGTGTATTACATTCAATAAATAGAAGCTCCGAAAACCTCAGCAGGAGAGCAAGTTGTCAAATACATGAAGCATGAAGCAATGTCAAAGCCTTTGATTAGCTCAAAAATCTTATTAACAGATTTATTAAATGGTGCAGATACAATGAATGAAAGCAGAACGACAAATAAATGAATAAATACTTGCTCAATATTTCCAGAAAGAAGTCCCTTGATGCTACCACAATAGTTATTCTCTCCTTGTAGCACTTCAGGCACTTAACAATTTTCATCTATTTTTGAGTGGCAAAGCGCCAAAATATAAGTGTTAATAACGTCCAAGTTGTTGTAACTCAAAATGTGATTCCAATTTTAAAGGCACAGGCCTATATGTCTGTTCTATCAAGGGCTGCTCTGCTTTGATCTCATCAGTCCATAAAACCTTTGAACAATATGTCTTCAGATATTTCTTGACCCAGTCTTGACATTTCACCTTACGTGATTTATTGACTGGTGGTTGTATTTCAGTCTCTCACCTTGACCATGTCTCTGAGCACTGAACATCTTGTACTTTGGGTTATAGGGTTCAGTTCTACAATACAGTGATACTACAGATCAGTGGGTTCCTGGTAATGTACCACTTGGTTCTTCTGAAATCTTTTGCTGTTAACCTCTCAATGCCAACTGTATCATATTTGCTACATGCGTTTTAAAGCCCTATACATGATCCACGTGATCTTTTTTTCTTGAAAAACCTGATGTGTACAGTTAGATACAAGCAATACTGGGATAATACACCTGTGGAGAGGAATTCGTTCACCAGAAGCCTTTCCAGTGACACTGAAAAAATTGCCATAAATGAGGAAGGAGGCAGAACGTTGCCAATTTTCTAAAGGAATTACTAATTTGTTGTTTTGACATGTTTGTGTTATATTGTGTTTTTGTTTGTTCAAAAATAATATTTGAGCATTGCATTGTATCAAATATGATATGAAACTGAAACTACATGGTAGTTGATATTTGAAAAAAAAAATAATTGGAGGTTGTTCAGAAGGACTAATAAAGGCTCCAGCTTCAAAGAAGTGGAATTTTCTGTCAATGATTTAGTGGTTCAGACTTTACAAGGTTAATTTATGTCGTCTCTTTGCATTTATTTTGTGACACTGTTGAGTTTTTGCAGCAAAAACATTTGATAATCTGATGGCCATGCTTCAATAGATTTGTTATTTTACAAGAGCATCCCATTAGCCTCAAAGGTATTTTGCAATTTTAAGCTTTCTACTGTTTTTTCTGTCTTTTTTTTATTTTTCCTGATGCAAAGAAGCTGCCACATTAATTCTGCACACCTTAGAATAGGGTGTTAATCATTTTATGCCACACTATTTCTTATTATAGACATATATTGCCTCAGAACGATGAATTCTGATAAGATTCTGATAAGAAATGTAATAATTTGCAGTTGGAACATGTGCATAAAAAATAATAATATGGTAAAAATACTCACTTGCCTAGTAATGATGCACACAGTGCTAATCATAATTTATGGATTAGGGTGAATCAAGGACAACTAAGTAACTAATACATATTCTAACAACCAAGTACTTAGTCCTGAATACATAAATAAAGAACTAATAACATTTGTTCTGATATGTGATATGTCAGGTTTGTTTCATTTGGTTTGTTTGCTTCATTTGAAACAAGTAATAATAGATAAATAAACAAACAAGAAAAACAAATATATTTGTAATGTAGAAAATCTCCTTTTCATTAAAGGTAGAGCAGGATACATTTATAGAAATTTGGTCAAAATTTATTGTATATGTAATAATAATAATAATGCATTTTATTTATATTGCCCTTTACATCAAAAGATCTCAAAGGGCTACAGGTTAAAAAGAGACTAAAAAGTAAAACAAATATAATATTAAAAGAAATTGTCTAAAAGGAGTCTAAAAAGAGAGAATACTAAAAATATATATCACATATCACTACATTATGGCCAGATTTAACTTAACTGGAAATGCCATTATATTTACACTGGCTGAATATAATAGAGTAGAAACGTGTGGTTTTTGAAATAAGAATAGTGAAAATAAGGGTGAAATTTGACATGTTTTTGTTCTAATGTACGTTATTTAACAAAATATCACAAAAAAGGAAGACTTATTTGAAGATTTATTTGTTTATTTTTAACAAAGAAATTATATTGAATTTATATAAAATTTCATATTTTACCATTGATTATTCTAACATGATATACAAGTTGTTTTTTGTTGTTGTCTGTTTTACAATGTTCTAAAGTATTTTCCCCAAATGAAAAAAATGTAAGTAAGCTCAATAAATATAACAATAACTATCACTATAACTGTCCACGATCACATTATAGAAGACATATTTTTGGATTGTGAAAAGGATTTTTCAGAAGGGTTAAATTTATGGCCAAAAAAAGGAGATATTGAAAATACTAAAATCTGCCTAAAAACTATCCAATACATTGTTAAAACCAGGAGGTATAGGGATAGATCTTCAAGGTGATGAATTAAATGTTTGGTTACATCAGAGCATAAAAGATGAACAGCAGAACTCGCAGCTATGTTTAATAGTGAAAGCGAGCGCATTTCCATGTGCACAGGGCAAAGACAGTTCAAGGAATTGGCCTTGAGAAAACTAATTATCAATGAGGATAATAGGAAAAAGAGCTTTGATGTGCTCGAGAGAAGAAAAATCGGACACTGGAGCGATGGAGACGATCGGAATCTAAACTGACCCTGTTCCAGAGTAACAGGGAGGCGGAGGAAGTCATTACCCATCATGCCGAGCTCCTCCAGTACAAGCCTGGGGTGCAGCAGCATGAGCTGGATAGTGGATTTCGGTGGATTTTTTTTTTTTTTTTCTTCTTCTTCGCTGACTCAGACATATTCTAAGATGACAATGCATGGATTCATCAGGCTGAAATTATGGAAGAGTGTGCATGAGACATCTTCACCTGAGAATCTACACGAGAAGAATTTACACAGTAGTCTGAGTTTTACATCAATATAGGCTGATGAAAAATGAATGTAACTCTAAACCTTGTGACATTGCATAACCTTATTGAAATAACTCCTCATCAGATTTAATCAAAACGGAAGGTGGTCCAACTAAATATTAGAGTATTTCATTTATTTATATTTCTTTTAGCTCGTTAGCCCGTAAAGACCCAGTGCTACTTCCGTGGCAGTTTCCAAATGAGTTTTTTCTCTATTTGACCTCACATAAGTAATTTATCACCATTTACCATAATCTTATCCTATACATTTTGCATTTTTGTTCATTCATATAAATAATGTATATTCCTACTTCATTTCTTATTTTTAACATGATATTACAGTTATGGAAAAAATGATTAGACCATTAAAAGTCATCAAAAACAATGGTTATGTAATCAAGTCCTCCTGTGTGTGTCATGTGACTAAAACAGACACAAAAGAAAACATGGAATGTCTAAAAGCACTGTTTTTATCAGTACAATGACATAGATATTGACGTAAGAGCTTAAATGATTTTAGTTATTATAAAAAAAAAAACATGGAAAATGGCTAAATATCAGCTTTTAAATTAAACTATTATGATACATTTTTGTTATCATTATATTTGTCCAAACAAATAGCTGTACCACGCATTAAAATGAAGAAGAAAACAGGGGTCATCTAATCATTTTTTTCCTGTGACTGTATATCAAAACAGAGAAAAGTGAAGAAAAAGAGTTTTCAGAGTTTTTCAGCAAAGATGTCAATAATTACACATAAAACAAGTATGTTCGCCCACTGTCAATTACCAAGCTCAATGTTGCAGAAAATTATGTTTCCACGGCAACTATGCCATCTCTGAACATCCACATAGGTCATATTTGATGACCATGAAAATATGTATTCCTGGTGAGGTGTTCCGGGCACGTCCCACCGGCAGGAGGCTCCGGGGACGACCCAGGACACGCTGGAGAGACTATGTCTCTCGGCTGTGAATGGCCTGGGAACACCTCGGGATGAGCAGGATGAAGAGGCTGGGGAGAGGGAAGTCTGGGACTCCCTGCTTAGGCAGCTGCCCCATGCGACCCGACTCTGCATAAGCGGCAGATAATGGATGGATAATATGAAAAACTGCATTTTACAGCAATTATTTACATGCATTGATAATATTAAATAATAATATTGATGATATTGACATCTTTTAAAATCACTTCTTAAAACACATTTTGATAGACTTGCTTTTATGTCATGATGTTACCTCTGAATGTTTAATATTTGATTAAGTGTTTTCGCTTTTTGTTAATATGACACTTTACTGTTTCTATTTTTAATATCTCTTTTTATATCTTGCTCCCTGCTGTTTTTCCCTTTTTACTATGTCTGTGAAGCACTTTGTAAACTCAGTTTTTAAAAGGTGCTATATAAATAAAGGTATTATTATTATTATTATCAATATTAGTGGATGAACAGGTGTTAAATATTTTAGCCACCAGGGGATGGAAAAAACTCAAATTACACCATTTTTACAAAACACACTGTCGATGTCAGTGTCATGGTGCATCCAACAACAACAACAACTAAAAAAAAAAAAAACAATATCACTGACAGCAGTTAAAGGTGTTAAGTGTCATCTATTAAATTTCAGTGTGCCACTGGCCAAACTTTCTGCTGCTTATTTTCTGTGCAGAGCTGGGTGCTGCTACTGTACACAGGCTTTGATTGTCAGAAGGGCTGCTAACCCTCCTGCCTCTCTTCCCAGCATCTGTCAATCACCACGGAGCCTGCGAGCCACAAGAAGCATAAGACGCTCCACAGCCAGAGGGGAATAGACTGACACAGAGAAAAAGCATTACACACACACACACACACACACACACACACACACACTTACATAGAAAGACAGCAGTGGAAACCTACTTTGGACCCATTAAAGGTCCAGCAGGCGATGCATTGGCTAAAACTCAATCGAAGCCTGTTTCAGCATTTCTAATCATTAAACTAATGCTCAGAATTAGGGATGGAACTCGTCCCCTGTTGTCTCCATTAATCTATTAGCGTTTATTGACTGATCTACTTTCTTGCTCAGAGATAATCATGTTTCCCCAACATGCCCTATTTAGTCTCCCATCTTTGCTGATCTGACAGAGTTGCAAGTTGCTGAGAAAGGCTAACATCCCCCCCCCCCCCCCCGACTGTCACATACTGTGTGTTCATACCCTGCTGTGGCTGGGTCCGTGTCCTCTACATGTCGAAATACTAATACTGTTGATGAGAGTGTGTGCAGAGGTCTGCCTAAGCTGCTTAGCAAAGATAATTCAAGCGTATTTTTACAGTGGGAAGTGATCAATAGATTATCAAGACAGAGCAGAACAACTGTGTTTTAAACCCTCTGCTCCCTCCCTCCCACTCAGAATATAAGATTTTATTATATTGTTATGTTAAATGCTCAATGTTCTGTCCCATTTGGGTTGATATAATCTATTAGAACTTGGAGCCTAATTCACCTAAGCATATGAGAAAGATAAATGATCCTGCAGATCCTCATATACAGTGCCTGGACAAAAAAAAGTCACGACCTGGATTTAACTAAGCAAACAGGTAAGATCTCTCCACTGGATAATTACCGCAGTGATTAATATGTTTCAGGAGGCAAGAAGCTGCTTGAGTATAACTGATGTAGTGAGCATTTTCTCATTTCTAAAAGGAGAAAGTATTTAGCTTTTTTTTTTTTTTTTTTAAATGGAATTATGTATTTTCAGACATTTCCCTGTGGTCTACATTATCTGTAAATGCTCTGCTTGGGTCTGAATTCTTCATTAATTCAACTCCACAGGTCCATCTTCAACCCTATTTCTCTGTAATGACACCAGAAAAGTTATTTTGAGCGCTCTGGCCCTTTAAATGCACATGAGCCACTTCATGCCCCGCCCCCTCCAGGTTGTTGGTTGTACTGCTCTGTCCAGTTCAACCATCAACTCAACATTTTAGATAATTGACTTGAAGTTCAGACATATTGTCATTATGGACTACAACCACTTCTCCTGATAAACAATTATGTTGTACTCAGAGAAATGTTTGTTGTAAATCTTGACCTTATATGTGCAAATGTTATCATGAAATTAGTTATAGACGTAACAAATTAAGAAGGAATTATAAAGGGCTTGGAGAAATCCACTTTTTTTTTTTTTTGCCAAAATGAATATAAAGACAGCTTTGCAGCACCTGGAGAGTTAAAATTCAAAGTTTATGAACTATTAGGGTCCAAATACACAAATAAATGAATCAAAGAATTTTAAAAAAAAAAGTGGGTTCAGCAGAATATGAGCCTTTTAAATAACCACCAGTACGATAGAAAACATAAAAATTGGACTGTCTTTCAATTAAAAAGGATTATGTGGTCTGTCAAGTCATCAGGGTGTGAAGAAAGGCAGATGAAGTGAATACCCATCATGCCTAGTGCCTCCAGAACAAGCCTGTGGGGGCAGTGTTAGGATCGGGGTTGTTTCAGCTGCTCAGATCTAGAATTAGCAACATTATACGACAACTTAATTATGCTCAATATGAGACGCTACACATGAATTTGTCACCGCAGAGTCCAGACCTGAAAGCCACTGAGAATCTTTCTGCAACATTTATGCTGAATACAAGATCTTAATGGAAAAACACAAGCCTAGATGTAAATATTGTGACACTGTATAAGCACTACATAGCATATATGATACAAATGCGGCCTATAATTGAAGCAAAAAAAGTGGTCTGCTAAAATATTGCATGTCTCAATTTTTTAAGACAAAGGCAGTTTGTGTAAAAAAAAAAACAAACAAACAAAAAAAACATGGCATTGTAAGATCTCTGCAAAAAACTAATTCTTTCGGTTTAAAGATTCATGAACCATTGAAATAACTTGCAATAACGTGTCCAATCTGCAAGGAGTCAAAATGTTCACTGTGGATATTAGAGTGGTACGTGAGGAAGATTGTTAATATTGTGGAACCATTAGAACATTTTTTATTTTATACATCATAGGTTCAAATTCTAGTGGGTGCTTCTAATTGTAAGATGTTTTATTGTAAATTAACTGTAATACTGTTATATGTGTATGACAATGAAACTAGGTTATGTTGGTACTTGGCACTTTGTCAGCTTTTTTAGACCCAATAATAAATAAAGAAATTTAGACATATTTCCTCCTAGGATGTACATAATGATGACCTGAGCAAAAAAAAAAAAAAAAAATTATGGCTCTGAGCCATCCCAAAATTAATGAATTTTTAATCAAATATTTGGGCCAAAATTGGGACAGGAAAAGCTACTGAAGTCTTAGTGCATTTAATCTGTAAAACATGGCAGGCTTGGCACTATGGATAAAGACACAGTGTTAAATGTGACTATCTTAATGGACATATATGCAATTTTTTCATGAATTGGCAGGCTCAATCCAGGTTTCATGTGTATCCCATCTTGTCCACTGATGTGACATGTGGAACCTGCCCATTTAAACACATAAAATGTAAGTTATTTTGCCACAGCAGCCATTTTTGTGAAACACTGAGCCTCGCATATTTTGTTCAATTCCCAAAATGTTCCTGTGAGAGAATATAAAGATATTTGAAAAAATAGTAATGCGTAATTTTTGTGTCCTTTTTACCATGTTACATACACATTTTTGTATAAAAATAATATAAAATATAGGCCGTGTTTGTTAACAAACTCACGGGTAGCTCCCATGTGGATATTAATGGTTCATTCTAAAAGTTTGTTTAGTCTGATGTTTAATTATAAAATCCACAAGTGTGTGGATTTAGTACAGAACAAGTTTTATGTGAACATAGGCGCGATCCAATTAGG
>JAPSES010000098.1:3421447-3472960 GCA_029822895.1 Maxillicosta whitleyi | reverse complement strand
TAGGTCAAGGTCAACCATCTTCCTTTCCGCCCTCTGCATGGACCCAAAGTACAATCATGCAAAGTTTGAAGAAAATCTGAGTAATAGCCTTAGATAAATCTGCCGGAAAAACGTTCAAGGCGGACGCGGCACAAACACATGTAGCTCTCCACTTATGTGGGAGCTAAAAATAATATAAAAATGTGATTCATCTGAAAAATTGTTTCTCTTATATCTCATTTTTAAATGGACCCAAAGTGCTTCCAAACTTGCTTTGTAACATTAGTCTACATCTGGTTTGAACTTTTAGCCCCCATGTCCTGTTTTATACCACTTTGATAGAAGCACCCGTATATACTTTCCTTATTCCTGTCACTGCTCACTACCTGGTGCTGGTCAAGCAGTGAAAACAAAAGCAATGGAGGCAACAAAGTCTTCTGTCTTGCTCTCTAAGTGATGAGGAGTGTCATCTTTCAGTAATAAAATAATTAAAAACATTGAGCGGTGAAGTGACTGACATGTTTAGTTTCTTATTACTTTCATCTCTCACTGGTGGAACTAAGGTAGATAAGAAAAATCTATTATTGAAGGCTAACATTTCATAGTGCTAAGAAAAGTATAAATCTGATTAGCACAACAGCCAAATTAATTTAATGTGAAACTAGTAACAGCAACATCAGATGAAAGTGCGGCTTGTGTTTAAACATCACAGCTACAAAATTAGTAAATAGCAGGCAGTAAACAGGATTTAATAAGCTCAATTTATTTGTGTTCTATGGAAATTCCATATCGTGAACATGGTCAACACTGCAATAAGTCTCACAACCAAGATAGTAGTCTGCATGTGAATATAATCAATGAGGCACAGATTCATGGTTTTAAGGGTGCTTCAGCGGAGAAAAGATTTTAGTTAAATTTTCTTGGAAAAGACAAATAGAACCCCATTATGTGTCTATCCCACCTGCCAGCACCTATTTCAAATCGCTCTTTCGAACAGCAGCAGCAACAGCAGCATAGCTTGATTTCTGCAAATTAATGGTTGCACGCTGCCTTCATGAATGCCTGCCCCCTTCATCAAATTCTAATGACAGGATTGTGAAAAACCCAGACGGGATTACACACACAAAGAGTGGAGGTGTGATGAGGTGCCAGAGCAAAAAGAAATAATTGTCAACATGTGTCAGCCACCCACCAGTAATTATGCAACAGTGTGCATATGTGTGTGTTTAATGCATGTAAATTGAATTCATGCATATGTTTACTTATGCATGCATTTGTACTGCACTGACGTATACGTCTGTTTTTGAGGGCGTTTAAGGGCAGCCGTGCATGTGAGGGAACGTGTTCGCCTGTGAGCCCCTGAACGTGTGTGACAGTAATAAATGTGGCGGGAGAGAGGTGGCAGAGGAGAGTGATGGATCGTCTGTATGCTGCAGGCTGAGTCTCTGGGGAGGGACACTGCTACATCCAACTGGGGAGGGACAACTTAGAGTAATTGGGTCACTGGTACTGGGAGGAGAGTTTCCACCCTGCCATGCTTTTAAGTGAGATAGAGACTCAGAAGGTAAGGAGAAAGGAGAAGAGTGTAAGGATAAGCAGCGAGGTGGGAAGAGCGATAAATAATGAGAATGTGGCGTATGTGAAAGAGGGAAGCAGAGAAATAGAAGAAAAATAGCAATAAAAAAACAGGCAGCAAAAGCAAAATTGGCAAGGTATAAGCTGCTATTTTGTTTTTGATGCCTCCTGGAAAAGCTGCAGCTGTTATAGGCGGCCATGAATTAGAGATTTTTCCTCAGCAGTCTGGAGTGTGAGTAGATTCCGCCTGAGTAGTCCCCTATCGGGAAGTGTACATTATGCAAAAAAACCCCAAAAACCTCTGGCAGCGCTAACTCTTCCGTACGCCCTTTTCCTCTGTTCGGCTTCCAGTGGAGCTCAGCGGTTAAATCAGATCAAACTGTCCTTTAATGAACACAAAGAGGTGCAAGAGACGAGATGAGAGAAAAGGACAGTCTTCGAGCCGCTGATGGGTTTTAAAAGGAAAACTCCAGAGAGAATGAGAAGAGAGAGTTAGAGCAGGCTGAAGGGAGACAGAAAGAGAGATGTGGGCGGCGTCTGCTGCTTTGGCAAGACTGAAAGGTCAGAGATTGAGTATTGTGTAAATCTATCACTACAACGCCGAAAGGCTGATACACTAGCGCTTGCCGCCACCCTGCTGTTTCTGGCCTCGTCTCCTGCTCTAACTTGACCAGGTCAGCTGTCTTCGTTTTTTTTTAAATTTTTTTTATCGTGACTAGTTTGCGCTCGTTTTGCAAGTTGTGCATCTTTCTACATATTTAATGGTCTTGTCCTCCAGCAGGTCAGGTGAATTTGAAACCAAACCGACAGTAGATGCATTTGGCTGAAGATGAGGCAGTCTGGAGTTTGCCCAGTCCTACGGGACTAGAGTCTGGGATTGGATCCAGTCCTCTAAGACCCAGATTAACAATTATGGAACCCGGCGATTAGATTTCATGTGAAGTTCAGAAAAGTTGAGAAAAAATAGGACAGAAAAGTGAGCTTGTTATTTATTTTTTATGCCAGGCCAATGAAAGTCAAATCAGGAGTTAAATCTGATTTTAAAAGATGTTTGACCTTTGAGCGATTACGAGTGGTGCCAGGCACAACAAACCACGCCCCTCACAGGTATCGTAGCTTATTTTGGTACCAATCCATATGATGTCATCATGTCTATGTGTGTGCTGATGTCAGCGTATCAATTGCCTTTATATATGTATCATGTCAAGAGTAAATGGAAATAAAATTCATGTTTTTGTAGGTAAATGGGAGGATTTTTAAAAATGTATTTACAATTTTTTTTTACCTTAGCCCTGCTTTTTCCAAAATGTAGTCACATGTATTCTGGGTCACTGTCAATCTATAAACCTGATTTGGGATGAAATCTACCATTAGTTTTGTTGCTACAGGGATTTAAAATTTGATTTAAATGTTGAAAACAAGATGTTAGAAAAAATTCACAAAACATTTTACCTTTGACTAACTTTTTCCTAAATGCAATCACATCTATTCTGGGTGTAAGTCAATCTATAAACCCAATTTGGGATGAAATAAACCATTAGTTTTTTTGCTACAGGGATTTGAAATTTTGCCCATTATAAGTAAATGTTAGAAAAAAAGATGTTAGAAAAAAATTCACAAAACATTTTACCTTTGACCTACTTTTTCCTAAATGTAATCACATCTATTCTTGGTCACTGTCAATCTATAAACCCAATTTGGTATGAAATAAACCATTAGTTTTGTTGCTACAGAGATTTGAATTTTTGCCCATTGTAAGTAAATGGGGAAAAATATTTTAAAGTCATTAAAAATATGAACTTTGACCTACTTTTCTCAAAACATAATCACATGTCGTCTGGGTCACTGGTAATCCATAAACCCAATTTGGTATGAATTCAACCATTAGTTTTGTTTCTACAGGGATTTGAAATTTTGCCCATTATAAGTAAATGTTGAAAAAAAAGATGTTAGAAAAAATTCGCAGAACATTTTACCTTTGACCTACTTTTTCCTAAATGTAATCACATGTATTCTGGGTCTAAGTCAATCTATAAACCCAATTTGGGATGAAATCAACTATTAGTTTTGTTGCTACAGGGATTTGAAATTTTGCCCATTGTAAGTAAATGGGGAAAAAATATTTTAAAGTCATTAAAAATATGAACTTTGACCTACTTTTCTCAAAACATAATCACATGTCGTCTGGGTCACTGGTAATCCATAAACCCAATTTGGTATGAATTCAACCATTAGTTTTGTTTCTACAGGGATTTGAAATTTTGCCCATTATAAGTAAATGTTGAAAAAAAAGATGTTAGAAAAAATTCGCAGAACATTTTACCTTTGACCTACTTTTTCCTAAATGTAATCACATGTATTCTGGGTCTAAGTCAATCTATAAACCCAATTTGGGATGAAATCAACTATTAGTTTTGTTGCTACAGGGATTTGAAATTTTGCCCATTGTAAGTAAATGGGGAAAAAATATTTTAAAGTCATTAAAAATATGAACTTTGACCTATTTTTCTCAAAACATAATCACATGTCCTCTGGGTCACTGGTAATCCATAAACCCAATTTTAAAGTGTTAACAATCAAAGAAACAAACTGAACCAAAACCAAAACCCTTGCCTCCCCTTTGGGGGTTGGGGTAAGAGGAAACATTTGCACATGCTTGACTGGTTATCTGGAGTCTGTGTTGTGCTTGTTACTACATTCTTTATCTGAATGCACTACTATGACAACATACTGAAGAGGACCAAAGTATTTGGAAATGACTGGTAGGATTTCGGGTGAAAAATTGACACGAGTTCTCTACATAGAAACAAGTATGCAAGCTGTTTTCACGGATGCAGTCAAGCAAAACATTGGAGTTAGCTAACATCAATAAATAACCAGCTCCCTGCAAAAACCCACACACCAATACAAACTTTATATAAACACACAGACACCTACAAATCATCATGTTAGTGGGATTATCTCTAAAGTACAATTCAAAGATATAATAATTCCTGTCATTTGTTGATGATTATTTATATGTCTGGTATCTGCATTACATTACCATTAATGAGGAATGGTAAAAATGTGGTTTTAGATTCATCTTTTATCTCCCCTGTCACACAAGAGGGATTTGCAAATGCATTTTATGTTTTTAGAAGGCACATCATGGACAGTAATAGCTACCTTGGATAAACAGACAAAAGGGAAGAAACATCACCGCCTACAGAAATTTCAACATCCTCAGGAAAAAAAAAAAAGCAAAAAGCTGAAATAAAAAGCTTCAGAACTGTAGACAAATGATTTGTGTAAAAGCAGAGGAAAAATACTGAAGGAAAGATATCATCTGCATTAGCACTTAAGATTTTTATTTGCAATTTTCCCTTCAAGAAAATGTGACAGACAAGACACACGGGTCAATTTTCTTGTTTCCGAAGCAGCGATGAAGCAAAGCTGCCAAGGAGTACCGACACAATAAACTTTCATTTCTGCACCAACAATCTCTATCTGTATCGGCCATTCTCTCCTATTTTCTGTCTTATCTTGCTCTTCTGTCCTTCACCTATTCTTGCTTTATCTACCGCTCACATCTTTGCTCTGTCCGTATTGTTTTCTAATTATCTCACCTGCACGACTCCCCACCTACACCACAATCCATCATCTGCTCAAGCAGCCCTCCAACCTCGCCTGTTTTTAATCCGTATGTACTGGCTTTAAAAGACGGAATCAATGCGAGTTCGTCTGAACAAAATGCACATGGGCATAAAAAAAAAAAGAAGGAAGAAAAAAGCCATTCAACTATTTTTCCGACAGTTTATTTGCATTTAAAAAGTATATCCAGAAGGACTTTGTGATTTTTTTTTTTTTTTGACTTTTTTTTTTTACTTTCATTTGTTGCGGTTTTCGTCTTTTTAGAATCTGATCCAGTTTATTTAATTTGCATAATGAGTATAAAAAATGTTGACAAGCAGAAACATATTTCACTGATTAGCTTTTGGGGTTTATGCATGCAATTAAATGAGTTTTACCACAAATTAGACAAAGCACAACAATATAAAAGCACCCATGTATCATACTTTAATTGGCCGAGAACTGTACTTTTCTAAATGGTTTTCCTTTTTAAATAAGCCTCCTCTAGTGCAAGATACACTTCTTTACTTTCATGTAGCAGATGTTAACATTGCTTTTTTTTTTTTTTTTTTAGAATCAACTGGCTAAAACTGCATCTACTGTATTTACTCCTATAAAAGTATGATTTATAAACAGGCAAGCAAACCCCTCTTGCATAATCAATAAAATTAATTTACTCATAACTTCTGGACATGAATTGACTTTATGTCTAAAATCAAAGCAGGCTGTCAAAGTTAAGAAGCTTATAAGTTTAGAAAATTCTGGACTAAATGGAGGAATCAAATGAAATATACATTTGTTAGGTTGTAATTCCTTTAGAAAATGCAATTAGTCTGTGATGATTTGTCTTCCCAGTTGTAACATAAACTTTCAATGTATTAAAGTATCAACATTAAATGCCATTTAAAATGTAGGTCCACACAGAGAGCCATTTAAGAGTAAAGAATTAACTGTAATTCTCCCTCAAAGTAATAACATGTTTTAGTTTTTGGACTAAAAAGCAGTGTAATGATACCAATTTGAGTCGACCTGTCACCTGAAAATCGGCACCAACGAAGAGAAAAGTTTACCCAGGAGTAATTTTTTGTCATTACACACTGACCTCTGGGTTCAGAATTAATTCCCCTGACCATAATTCAAGAATATTGTAACAAAATAATTACACCATGGATTCAAAGTCCACTATTTAGCTCATTCGGTCCTAAATTATACTTACTTTTAATGTTTTAGGCAGTTGCATTCAAGCAGCAAGCAGAGCTCTTCATCATTATGCTGAGGGTGTGCTGCTCAAGCTGTTTGCGGCAATTTGATGTCATTTTGAGAACGATGGTATGCATTCCTAGTATTCAACGGAGAGCTGTGAATATGTTTTATGCAACATTATAAGAATTCTAACAAACAGTGTATTTCAAGTTATCAGCTTCAACAATACTGTACTTTTTCTGCTAATACAAGTACAATATAATAAGATAAATGGTAATGCAAATGTACTGACTTTACACTGTCTCATTCATACACATTAACACACCAGTGGCACAGCCTCTGGGAGTCGTGCGTCTTGCTCAAGGACACGTCGACATAGGGACAGGAGCCAGAAACCAAACCACCAACCTTGTGGGTTTATGAACAACCAGCTATAACTCTTGAGTCTCATATTACTGTGGCCTTGCAAAACAAAGCAAACTGTATTATAGAATATAATACAACTGTTTGATAATGATTTTTCAGAATATAACACTGACTGCAGATACAAACTGAAGTAAACCTATGGAAGCCCAGGTAACGTATGGTTTTACTGTCTGTAGCTCATTTTTTTTCAGTCATGACAACTGTACAGGGGAATGAATTTTCATACGACTCATTCGTTTATATTACATTACAGGTTAAGGTCATGCATAAATAAGAGCGTAGCTTATTTAAGTGACAGATGTTCACGTCAGCCATTCAATACAGGTTTTGATTGTTATTTGAATTGATGTCGTGCCTTTCTGCCGAGATAGAATCCCAGAGCTTCTCTTAATTGAATAAAACATTTATTCAAGTAACAGGCAGCTCTATTATTGTGGTTGAGTTACAATAACAAGGTCATCAGATGATCTATGACGCTACTGTTTCATGAGGTGTACTGTTAACCCTTTATAGGGCACTCATAGAATACTCTGAAATACTCAAATGCAAAATTCCAATCTTAGTGTGTTATTGGAGGAAATAATGAGACTTTATTACTTTTGTGAAATAAAATTTTAAAAAATCAAGCTCAATGACGTTACCATATTTTATTCGAATGTATGAAAAAATAATGTATAATGTATATAAAAAAAAAAAAAAACTTATGTGTAATCACTTATTTTGCATAAAACTAATGGAAACCCAGCGTTTGTCATTGTGAATACTTGTGGAAATGACCAAAAATAGTCACTTGTCATTAATAAAGGATTAATGGCTCATATCACTCCACTACATTAACTAATGTTGGATGGATGGACAGATATTGTGCTCACAGGTACACAAAGTTGCTATTATTACAATACTTCTGTATGTGTTAATATTTATCAAGTAGTTAGTATTATGGTCGGTATTTGAAAAGGGGGATGGAAGCGGAAGATCAATGAGTTTTGCATGTGAAATGACCCTCAAAATGACTGTGGTTTGAAAAGTGAATAAATGAACTCCCAATTCATCCCCATCTCCACCCATGAGCAGTTCTGGATAAAAGATGGTGATGAAACTAAAGGGTAATATAATGGTAGCCATTTTTATTTTATACAGATATATATTGTCTGTGGTTATTATGGTTATAACGAGCCGTTTCTCTTTTCTTTTTTGTTTTTCTTGAGGTGAGAGTCACCTATAACGCATCCGATACCACTCGAGGTACACCTCAAGAGCCCTTTAGTCATCAAAACTGAGACCACGATAATTAAACCTACCACGAGTTATTAATCAGCCTTTCTACCTCCAGGCGAACCTGCAATCTGAGAGTGTCAATCTAAAGAAAAGCATGAGTCCTGGTGAGATGAAAGCTTGGTGGAAAACCTAATTAGCTTTAGTAATAGAGAGAGAACTATATTTTTGAGCCTTCTTACACAAGATTTCATCACTGCACTGTGAAAAGGACAATCATATCATAAGCCTGCTTTTAGCTCAGTCTGGCCTTAGCTGTCTACACCTCTACTCCACTGGAGGCTGATCAAACAGGTGGTCTGGGCTGTGTTTGGAGCTGCAGTGAGAGTAAACTGAGGAATCCTATTAGGAAATGAAAGAAAGCGCCATACAGTTCACAGCATGTGGCTTTCAGAAATATGCTGTTTTGTTTCAGCTTTAACATTATTACCTCACTAAAGAGAACATTAAAGCCCATTTCTACTGGCGAACATAATGTGAAGTAGCTCTTTAAAATGCCTCCCCATCAGATACCCTCTGCATGTTTTTAGCCACATGCAGAATGAAGGTAGTAAAAGCCAAGTGGAAAATAAACCTGGTGGGAGAGCCTTTTGGTCTAGCTCACAGGCTACAGTCACACAAAACAATTATTAGACCATCAAATGTCATAATAAAAAAAAAAAAAAGGTTATGCAATGAAGTCTTGATTCCTGTGTGTATCATGTGACTAAAACAGACAGAACAGAACACATGGAATGTCTAAAAGCACTGTTTTTATCAGTACAATGACATATCCAGTGGTGTAGTCCAGGGTATATGGCAGTATACAGACTACTTATTTTTCAGTCATCATTACATATACCCACTTCTAAATCCACCTGAGGCACATCGTTCAGTAGTATCTAAGCCAATTTGCCTATTTTTTCCCCTCAGATGGTGAAGCCATGACCTGCCCGACTCTCCCTCCAATTGGCTAGTACTCGCTGCCATCACTGATTAGACTGGTTAACTTTAGGCATGAGGATTAATGAGCCAATCAGAGGCAAAGTAGGGCGGCTCATACCCGAGGAAAATATTGCCAACTAGCACTGGCCACTTCTAGAACCTGACTGGACCCCTCAGGTGCCAGTGCCACCCTGTTGATTGACAGGTCACTGCAAACGAGTCAGTGTTTTAAACCACTGTATTATATCATATGACTGCACATTTAGAGGAGAAGAGTGGTTATCGCCATCAGTTAAAATGTGTGAGTAGGCTAACGTTATGAAAGGCTAACATTATCCTATATTTGTCTTTCATGTTGAATACGTTTACATTCATGCAGCTGCTTGTGTGACCAGTAATACCTGTAAACCACCCCTGATCAAACCATGATCATTTTATAAGAGTGAACAAATACCACAGGCAGATTTTTGGGTTGTATTATTTGTCTATTGTTTATTATTGTTTTGTCTATTATTTGTCTGGACTACTTAGAGAAAAACAAAAAGCAAAATGTGAGACAATACCCACTTTCCCAGGGACAACAACACAACTGGCCCTAGCTATTGATGTAAGAACTGAAGTGATTTGGGTTATTATGAAGAAAACCATGGAAGATGGTCTGATATGAGCTCTGAAATTCAACTATTATGAGTTATTTTTGTTGTTATTATATCCATCCAAACAAATGTACCTTTAGTTGTACCAGGCATTAAAATGAACAAGAAACTGAAGAAAAGAAGAGTCATATATATGTTTTTTCATGTAAGCTTCACAACTAGAATAGAATAGAATAGCTTTATTGCCATTATACATATGCACAATGAAATTAAAAGAGACAACTGTTGTGGTGCATAGTGCAAAAACAGTGTAAAAGAAAGTGCAAATACACACACACACACACATACATACATACATACATACATATATATATATATATATATGTAGTACAAAACCAAACATGTCAACCAACTGAAAAGGTTGTAGATTAATGTTTAATATTCACTTTAAACCTGGCTGAACACTGAGGATATGTTATATGTAAAATATATACCTTTATTCAAGGGACTGCCACTGTTTGTGTTCAGTATCCTTATTGCACTTATTGCACTATGGTGTTAAAACCTACTTAGAAATAAAAACAAGCCCCAAACATAACACAGGCTTTAAATTCTAGATGGAACTAACAGTATCAATAGGAGGGTCATGTTGGGTTAGTAATTAGTCCTTCATGAGCAATGAAAGTCTGCATTTACAAACTGTAAACGACAAATTTAATGTGAACAAATTCAGTTGAGAGTCACAAACAGGCTGAGGGAGTCAGAAATAATTGAAAGACAGATGAGCTCATTGTCCCCTTCTGTGTTTTTCATTGGAGACAAAGATAAATATGCAAAAATACAACTGTGGTGAAAACAACAAACACAATCCCTACACTATATCATGATGTCATTTACTACTGGGTCTTTTGGAATTATTTTGTTTGTTGAAACCTGGAGTGACAGAGATGACATACTGTGTAATTAATGTACTTGATTGCAGCAAACTTCAGAGGAAAGGTTCACAATTTGTGTCTCTTTAGCAATGTTCTAGATCCCATTGTACTTTCAAGGGAAGTGAAAGAGGACAAAATCCACAGACTGTGCACAGAGTAGGACTATATATATATATATAAAAAAAACCTAAAAAAATATATAAAGTAAGATGAAACAAGGGAATATTTCCTAAAGTTACAGTTTTGATACAACATTCCCTTTCACTGCAGCTCAGAATGGAAACAAAGAGTGAATTTTAGTTCCAAAACTCTATTAGAATTTTTCTTAACTCTGCTGTAATGCTTTCCTTAGAAGTGGAATTTGTTTTTTTTTTCCATGGTCAGTATGATCAGAAGGAGTGATTACAGCAGGCAGGAGCGGTTGAAATGAAAAGCGAAGGTTTGTGGGAAATCTTGTTTCAACTAAAGGGCACCTTATGACAGGAAATTCCCCTGGTCTTGGCCTTTTGTGATGTTATAGCTGCAGAGTTAAACCCTGCTCACAATCCACCTCTCCACTCTTGCATCAACATCAATCAGCGTCCTTTCAGTCAACTGCTACCCTCTTTCCTCAGCTACTTGTTTCAGAACATGCTGATCCAAAGGTGGTTAATGAGGCACAAACAGACAACGGGTCACTATGGCGATCGAGCTGCCTCCTGGTTTCAAACAGCGTGTCCCCCTGATTGACCTGCGACCGGTCTGTTATAATCTCTGAAAGCTTTGGCTCACCTCACGGCTCACCTGGCACAGCAATACTCTTTCTCTTTCACTCTCTCCTCAACTAATCCCTCTCTCACCCTATATACACTGCTCTAATCTCTCTTCCTCACCCTCTCTCCCAATAACCACCCCCCCACTGCCCCTCTCACTTCTATTCTGCGTGTTCATTCTACTCATCCCTGCAGTTTGATTTCATTTACTATATTATTAGAACAGGAAATGCTTATCTTGCCAGCACATGTATAGAGGAAATAAATAGGAAAACATAAAACAACAAGACTATAATAAATACCAATAAGGATTAAAGTTGGTAAGCTGTCAACTTTACTGAAAGACTTCTGACACAAAAGAAGCTAGGTGCCACAAGCTCTGGATTTTAGTCCCTTGGCTGTAATAAACAATGTTACCTTTTATATTCAGCGTTATCAGATACACAATCAATATGCAAATTTTTTTTTTTTTTTTTTTTTTTAGGGAGCTAATGCTGCCAAAAACGGAACATGCTGATCTAAGTCTAGTTTTATCTTGGAACAGGCCGCCTGTCTCTTCGCAGAGAGTGCCAGCCAGGCTTTTAATGCACTTCACCACCTCGACTTGCATATCAGTGCGCACACACATACACAGAGGGATGCACACAATATGCTTCAAAGCCCCCCTAGCTGGCTTCCAAATGCCAAATGCCTGCCTAATAAATACAAACACAAATGCATTAACACACACAAAGCGACATGCAGGCACTTCCTTGAATATATCGCTGAAATACTCCCACATTTATACATTCATGGCGCTAAAGATACGTGTGTCAGACTCCCCAGCGTTGTACAGTTTAGCGTATAATCCTATATATTCCACCCATAATTTCCTTTCACTTCCTTTGGCTCTTTATCACCGCTCGCATACTTGTTACCCTTTGGCCAAATCCCACCAGCTGTGCACTTGGGTTCAGTTATATGTACGGTGAGTTGTCACCCTTGTCCCTCCCCGTATGGCCAGGACTGAGTCTGCTGCAGATGGGAGGCATGAGAGTAGACATAACAGGTATGAGCTTTGAAATGGTAAGAAGCTCTGTTTATAGTGCACTGCAGATGAAAGTGAGGAGACGCACAAGGCTGAGGGGGAGGTGAGGGTGGCAGGAGCCAGGAGGAGGTATATATATGGAAAAGGAAGGGAGGGTAACTGGGGAGCTGTCTTGTATTCGACAGCCCGCACCTCCAACAATCCTGCTACTGTTACCTGGAAGGATTTACTCTCTTTATATGTCTGTTCGTTTTGTTTTTTTTCTGACTTTCTCTTTCACCCATTTGATTAAAGATAAAGATATTAAACGGGTTCACACAGAGGTGAATATGAGTAGTACAATATGCATGGACATCCACACGGGAAGCTGTGAATAACAAATATCCCATATCATTATGCAAGAGAGTGTGTGAATTCTGCTTCTATGACAAGGAGGAAGTAGAGAGCTGGAGCCCCCTTCACTTTACTGACACTGCATTTTGTTACTCTGAACTGCCCGATCTCCCCATGGGGATCATTAAAGTTTCATCCTACTGTACCTTTTGTTGAATCACAAGAGTTCTGTAGAAAAAAATCACTCAATAGTGATGCTCAGTGTTGATTTTAATGAGCCGAAAGTTTAAAGGTTTAAAAGTAGAATTTGAGAGTTTCTTTCTGTTTATTCAGGGTGTGTTAACTTTTGGACTTGAATGTGATGAGGTTAAATTATTCATGCATATTTTACTGTATGTCATAGATATGTCAGGTTTTTTTTTTTTTTTTTTTTTCCTATTCCATTTGGAACAAGTATTTAAATTCAAGTTTCTCAAAATGTTAGAAAGATGCTTAATTCCCACCTTACCTGGACTAGACATCCGGGCTGGGCCTGCGTCATGACATCAAAGCACCGCTCAGAGCAAAGTCAGAAGGGAAGCTGGGGGAAAATAAGACTTACCATGAGAAAAAGCCTGAGAGCAAGAAAAAAGCAAGTTGTGTGTGGAGGAAGCATGAATAATGGATAGCAAGTAGAAGTCATGCAGATGATAACAAATAGCAGATTCCCAGTAAGGCTTAAAACAGACAATATGACACATATTACCAAAGAACATTTCAGTGCATATAACACATGCACATACACACACATTAGTGTGCACAGAGACACCAAGCAGAGGAAACATCTGATGTGTATGACAGTAATGAGGCTGAGGCATAGTGCTGGATTTGGGGAACAGAGCCTGCGAGCAAGAGAGAGGCAAGCAGAGCATGTCAAATCACCCTTATGTGGGACAAAATCATTATGTCACCACAGTCTAATCTGGCAGCCACATACCGCAATTGGTCTTTTGGCAAAACAAGGGTCAGTGGCAGATGGGCAGGGGCTGGAACTGCAGAACTTGCTACTGGCCACACAAACACAGCGACTGAAACACTAACCTCATTTACACCAGTTTCTGTTTGTTTCCCAAGGGTTAAACCTGAGTTCTAAGCCCAAGTAAATTCAGGCCAGGCCAGGGGAGACCACAGCTTCAGCGTCTGTGGCCACCGAAGGGTCGCTTGCAGCTGTCACAGTATGCACACCCAGCTTAAAAGTGCACATTTATGACAGAAGTTAAAAAGAGTCTTAAAGGGATTGGACACTAAATGTAAATAAATAAAAAAAAACAGCACCTGCAATACATTTCTGTTTTGCTGTGTCCCGTATTTGTCACCAGTCATTAAAGTTCTTTCCTGAAAACGTTCTCATTATGACTATGACAGAATGAAATAAAGCTTCCACTTACTGTTTTGAAACAATGCCATTGGAAGACGTTTATTTTTCTCCCCTTTTTTGACGTTTTATTTTCACAAAACTTGACCTTTGCTGCCAGAAAGACTGTCATTTTCACTAATTATTACCATCTAGTGTTTCTGAATGCCAGTTAGAGTTAACGATGAACCATTTTCAGTGAAATAAATGGAAAATGTGAATCAATGCATGTTTTCAAAGGTGGACCTGCACAAACTGACTCCCAACTATGCAATCTTAAACAAAAATAAATTTGGAAAACATAATAATAGAAGAAAAAATTATCTTTGAAGCGTTTTATTTTTCCAATCCATACAGAGTTGATGACTTGGCTTATGAAGAATGATTAAGTTCCACTGAAAAGTATTGACACAAAGAAAATGACACAAAATCATCACAAGTATGGGAATCTCTTTGGCATCTCCACTCTGAATATGGTTTCTGACAGAATGGCTCATCACTGTCATACATTTCCTATATTCTCTCACGGTTTATGTAGAGCTTGTGTGCGGTGCTTTTTTTTTAATGATTATTTTCGACCAAATTCTTTTAAAAAACGTCTATCCTTAATTTCCTTTTTATTCTATATTTGCTGCTTTTGACCCTTTTACGTCTTATACTTATTAGGCAATTTAGTTCCCTTTTCTGTCTGTGCCTGAGTATGCCCAACCTGCACAAAATAATTTTAACTAATCACACACACACCTCACTTTGTCTTGTATTTTTTGTTACCCCATCACAAGTTTTGTCTACAAAAAAAAAACAAACCAAAACAAAAAACTATCTAAAAAAACATAAGCATGAAATAATAATGAGATCAATAAATCAAAACCTAACTCCAGTTTCTAAAAACATAATGTGCTGAACACGTTTAAACCCCTTGGCCAAACATGGTGTAAAATTCTTTTGAAAGTTTCTGCCTTCTAATTTACATTAGATTGTCTTTGTGTAAAATTAATTACATACATATTTATATTTGAAAGTACTCAGATGTCATAATTGCACAAGGCCATTTGACCTTGAAAACTTAAGTCGAGGTCATCGGTTTTCAATAGGCTTCTGCTCCATGCCAAGATGCATCTATGGTATAAATTTGGTGGAGATATGTCAATGCATTCTTCAGATAATGCGATTATGTCGTTGAATGGACAGACAGACGACACTTGATTGATTGATTGATTGATTACAATAGCTGAGGGATAACAACATATTGACTCCCACATTTAAAATGCTGATCGACCAGATATTTCCCACTTAATCATAAGAAAGTAACCCTATCTAGGCTACTATGGTATCAAATTAATACCATAGTAGCCCTATGGTAGCAATTTGTATGTTTTCATTTGAGGTCTTTATAATAAGGGATATCATGTATTTGCTGTACATGTAAAAGACACTGTTCATCCAGCCTAATTTGTTACGTTTCCTCATTCTTTACCTAAGATCGTGGATAAAAACCTTTATCTGCTGTGGCTAAGTCTTATTATATTAATGCTTTATGTGTTTGCACCTGAAAAAGTACCATACATTACAGTCTCTGGATGTTCTGTTTAAAGCCATAGCAACTCTGCACCAGCCGCTGCTGAGTAATTGAGACTAATGAGGAACCCAGAGATAACTTCTCCTAATAGGATCTTCTACCATGTGATATTGTGAATTGATTTGCATAATAGAAGGCAGAGAAGTTGGATGAATATAAATTTTTTAAGTCAAATTTGTATTGCGATACAAGTGCAGCTTAATGCATACTACTGAGAAAAGCCATTTCTGTCCATTTCTTTGCTGAGGCACTTTACATTCTGCTGCAGTTACACACAGGTAGCTACACTAGCTGGTGGTACCTCATCCTGCTATGATGAAAGTGTGCAGTCAACTTCCCTTCCTTGATATCCGGAGGGCAATTTCTCCCACACCCTGAAAACGTGAAAAAAAAAAAAAATCATTATGTAATGCTGAGGCACGTGCAAAGATCTAAAAAGGAGATATGGGGGGATGCCTCAATATTTAACACCTCTCATCCAGCATTCACTTTGAGTTAAACCGAGGAATAACCTTGTGATCTCCCCCCATCAAAGCTCACTCAGACAGTCACCTCACATCTCCGTCTATCCCCGAGTCTAATCGGCGTTGATTGGCTTATGAAAACCCTAATCATTGAAAATTACTTTTAATGTGATGCTGGTATGTGTGGGTTCTGAATAACTTTAAAAATGACGAGCAAGTGCAGGAGGGTTTTTCTCTGCCTACTTGATTTGAAGTAGCTCTGCGCAGTCACTCTATATAGATGTGGTTTTGAAAGCTAATGAGACAGAGCAGACTTCTCCACGGTGAAGGGGGCAGCCAAATCCCCAACAGGAAAAAAAGAAAAAAACAAAACATCTATGGTAAAAGCCCATGGGGGTATACTAGCCTATGGAATGTATACGCTACATCAACTTTACAAATATGCTGATGGATTTTTTTATCTAGTGAAATATGATGTAATATGTATCACTACGATGAAATATTTTCTGTTATTCAAAAGAAAATTAGTTCTATTCTGGTTTAAGTCTATCCCTAAAGGCTAGTGCCCATGATAATTAACTCAACACTTTATGGCCTCAACTTCTGTATTAATGAGATTATCTATTTTATATGAAAGATTTGTCATTCATTAGTCTGATATTTAGCAGAAAATGTTCCCCTGTGTATGAAGGAAATGTTCTATTGATATATGGTACAGACCCTGTGTGAAGTATAATTAATATCTTTATGAACTGATTTGTAGTCAAGATCACCATTATGAGCCCTGAAGATGAGCAAATTTCAATGTCACTCTGAAGAAGGACACATTTTGGTGCATGACCAACGGGTAAAATTGAAAGAAAGCTACATTTTTTGTTTTATTGCCATGTCTGTGAGACAGTAAGAAATGTACGTTTTAGGGATGTGCCACACATTTATGTTAATTTCCTTTGGCTGGATGATTAAGAATAACTTGAGTTGTGCTTTGTGAGGCAGATTTTAATTGCTAAGCTTGGACGACATTGTAGAATATTTAGTGTAAGACTGAGCTGTAAAAGAAACTGTCATTTTGATATGAAAGGTAATGAAATGTTTGACCACTGCATCTGTACTTTCGGCGTCTTGTAAAGCCAAGTCTTGTAAAAGGAGAGATTGTGTGTATGACAAAATAAATAAATAAATAAATCAGTCAATTAACATATTATTGCACATTATCGAATGATATAATGTGACATTCAGTGAAAGGTTTAGCTCCTTGAGGATGACTATTCCATTACTGATGACATAGACTTACTGTGTGGTACTTCACTTTATAGAGTAACAGTTATGTCACATTGATCGCCTGGAGCATCGCTTATTTTTATAGTACACCGGTAATCATATGTACTTATATAGCACTCTTCCTGTATTAATTATCAAATGAATGCTTATGATGCGAGAATAGACAATAATATACATATTGTATTGCACAGACTGATTATTATGTGAAGAACTGTTGCTGTGGGCTAAACAAGTAAATGCAAAATCCACACAAAATGACAGGGCAGGAGGTGCCTGAAACAGATGGCCGTTCCTTCTACATAAGTAAATTGACCATAAATTCAATTCAATGCCTCGGTTTTTGTGTGTGTGGGAAAGAGAGAGAGAGAGAGAGAGACAGAGAGAGAGACACACAGAGAGAAAAGCACCGTTTCCTTCTTAGAGCTTGTATGCAGAGGGTACATAATTAAATGAAATCAAGTTAAATGTTTTTCATCGCATCACTGCCAGTAAAGATAACACCGAATGATTTGTGTTTTAACTAATGGTTGTAATTTGCTCAGGTCTGTTGTAGCTTATAGGAAGAGTGGGCTACTCCAACATATTGGAATTGAATGGTGACTGATAGAGCGAGGAGAGAGAGAACGAACGAGAGAGAGAGACTGAAAGAGAGAGAAAGAGAGAGAGAGAGAGAGAGAGAGGTGGATGAGCCCATCCGGACGAAGAAGCAACTAGCGAAGAAGCCTCAGCAGTTACAGTTGCCAAAGCGGCGCTTTACGGCCAGCTGGCTCCACTTTTACCATTCACTCCAGCGTTGAATTTTAATTCAACATTTTTCAATATATGTCACTCTTTGCGTCGGATTGGCTTCAGAAATGGGATTTTCTTAAATGTAACTTGCGCTGGTAGCAGTTGTTGGACCGGCGTTTTTTCCGGCGCCTCCTCGCAGCGGATTTACAAAGCCTGTCCGGAGCCTGCGATGATTTTCAGCACCCTGGACAGCGACTAAGCCTTTCAGCACCCTGGACAGCGCACCCACTGTAGCGGTAAGCCACCAGAGTTGAACAACAACCCTATGGGCGCTTTTCCCCCTCCGTATGTCTTCTTGTCAGTGAGAAACAGCAGGCTGCAAAAAATATGTTCCACATTATGTGCTACGACAGGATATGTGCAAACCTTTGCAGCCATATGGCAGCAGGGTAAATGGGAGTCAGTTTTAGAGCAGTATAAGTTTAAAGAAGCATTTTCTTCAGTGTAGCCACTTCCACAGTTTCTAGTTTTTGACTCTTCCCGTCGCTCTTCTCGGTGTTAAACGAGTATCCTACATTTGTGCGCTTTCCTATCATTGCTTTCATCTGGCCTGATGTAGCAAAGGAGGCTGAAGTAATCTCTAAATATGCCGGTGTTTTAATTGTGGTCGCAGTGCTTTGGTGTGCAGGGAGCTTCCGTTCGCTTTAGCCAGTTTTATTTAAGGCAGCCGTTTATTTTGAAGAGTCAGCGCGTGCCCAAGCAGCTGCGGCTCGTGCCTCCGGTCTCAGCCCATGTTCTGAGCGCCCCCACCACACACCCTAACCCGGGATGCACACACACACACGCACACAAATACACATAGTCACACCACCCCCACGGCACGCAGCAACCAGACAGGAGTCGCTAAAAAAAATATAACCCTCACGACCCTGCACGTTCTCATCCCGCCGATATTTCACACCGACTCTCTGATAACGAGCATCAGACGCCCGCTGCTCCCTTTTAACCTCTACAGTTTGTTATTTTTAACACTTATTTGCAATTAAACATGAGAGATTTACAGTAAGTGGATGGCCGCTTCAGTACTTTCATTTTAAAAATTTATATCTAAAAATTATTTATCTATTTGCTCAAAGGCACTCTATCAGAAAGCATGGTGGATGCTTTTAACTCATGGGTTGGTGTGTGGAACCCCCTAGTGCCTGGGGACCTTGAGTACGGCATCAAATATCTACACCTAAATATATAATATTTGACACCTTGTCAAATAGAGTTAGAAAAAAAAATCTAATATGTTTTATTCTGTCTTTTATTACTGTGTGATGTGATGAAAATATTGTACCCTACATGGTTATTTCACAATCAGATATTGATGTGCATCACATCATGGTAAATGTCAAGTTCATTCTGTCATTTCATTGAATGGTTTATATGAAATGACCTTATGTGAAGAGCTACAGTATTTCTTATTACATTTTGAATCACTGCCTTAAAATGTATGTTTGACTATTGTTTTCTAATTCGACATAGAATCATTAAATTTCCAATTAAGCACGTAACTAAATTATGTATTCATGTACAGAATACAAAAAGGCCACAAAAAACAACTCCATTATATTTGCAAAAAACATACTTTTCAATAGTTTTCATACACAAACCCTGTGAAAATGATCAAAATAACCCTTCTTTGTAAGTCCCTGCTCCTCATTCCTTCTTGGCTGGTTGAGTCCATCTGTTCAACGTTAAAGTGTTTTGCCTAACAATCATTCTTCTCCATGTTTGTTTGTGTTTCCATCTCTGCTTGCTTTGGTTTATTAAGTGTTGAATTGGATTTGAATTGTGACACCATGAAATTAACAATCACATGAAACAAGAGTTTTTTTTTAATCTCAAGTAAAACATATTATTTTCCTCATCTGTAGTTTAGGTTCATGACATTTGAAGTAAAAATAGCAGACTTTAAGGATCCTGATTATGTATAAGGACACGTGACTTCTCATGAAATAAGTAGAAATCTACAAACATAGGTTGGAAAGTATTCAATATACAAAAATGTACTAACCCCAATTTAAGTAGCTGGGATATGCTCCAAGCGACCCCTGTGACACTATAGTGACTATAAACCGGGTTCCGAAGATGAATGGATGAATAAAAATATACTATTTTCTATCATTTCATGGATTCAGTTGAGGGAAAACTCAATGTGCTCAATCATTACTACTGTGTTAACAGTAACCAGTGCTGGCAGATACTGAGGGATTTATTTATTTTACACTTGTAATCCTATGATGCATATTGGCTGTTTCAGGGATTACACAAATATGTGACCTTTAAGTTACTAGACGGGTGCTTGAAATTGATGCGACCACCCTCCCTCTGTTTTCCTGTTCATGCCTCACATCCATCACTTGGACTGTCTGCTGTACCTCTTTTACAAAAAGAAATTAATTCTCCAAATGTAAAGGAAGAAAAATGCTCATGTCAGGCCCGCTTTGAATAAGAGGTGACCCCTGTGCTTTTTTGCCTGCAGCATTCTAACTGGCGCTGATAGCTGTTAACACACAACAACACACACTCACACGTGCATAGTCATACACACTCTCTAACTGGGTAAACCCACAGTAGTGTAAGCTTCAGTTTTAAAGCTGTGATTTTAATGATGTTCATTAGGATTTTGATTATGCTGAATGTGTGATAACTCACAGCTCTGCGTTAAGTGTGTGTGATATGTCGGCTCAGACTGAGTGACAAGAATTTAGTGGGAGGAAGCTGGAAGAGTGAATCATAGAAGAAATGTTGCCACAGGGCTCAAATCCAGTGTCCTTGAAAGAAAGAAAGCACATATTGATATGCCAGATTTGCCTCTGGGTTATTAAGCTCTGGGTCCTACTGTATAGAAATTGCTGCTCTATATCATGGGGATGATGAACTAAATGCAAATTAATCTTTCATGCTCAATTTATTATCCAATAAACAGACCATGAATTTGAATCTGAATAGTGGCCCTACAGAGGCCAGGCCACACAACTGCCTGTTACCTCTGTCTAAACAGCCTTTGTCTAGTTGGAAATGCAAACACCATGTGCTGGAGCGCATTTAATTCAACACATTTATCTCAAGGCATTCCCTGTACCGTGAAGGCAAAGTAGTTTTACAGCTATTTTCGAGTTTTACCTAACTGTTTGTGACTTAAACTGTGCCTCATTAAAAAAGAATATTAAAAAAATGAGGCGCTGCAAATAACCTTAGGGTCAGCACTTACCAAGGTGGTGGGCAGGATGATGGGCGTCGTGTTTTTTTTTAATAAATATTACAGACGTGACTTGCTTTTCATCAGTGAACGCTTTACATGCTCATATAGGTCTTTGGATCACGGTCTTGCATGTCTGGAATTCCATTTATGGGTCTCTTAAAATTCAGGCCCCTGCTAGAAATGCAATTAAATTCAATATTGCTATAAATACATGACGGGTTGGTCGGAAAGCCAGAGAGCAGGAAAGGCTGTAAACGCCCACTCACCCTCCTCGCTCTGCATCCCCATTCCCAATCATCCCAGGCTTCTTAAACCCCTCCCCCTCACCCCACCGCATAGTGAATTGTGGTCAATTTGAATGATCAACCGAAGACAATCTGGGAGGCAATGGCTGTCACAGAGAATATTAGGCCTCAATGAACCGCACCAATAAAAAATCTGTGTGTCTGGAATAGTCAATGTGATTATTCACTCCCTGGTGCATTACTATAGCTGTAGCTGGAACAGATAGAAACTAGACACATAAGAGTGCTCTTCCTTTGCTGTGCTGTACTAGGCTGTACTCTTTGGGGCAAGGCAGTGCCATGCTATGCTAAGCGATGCGGTTCTGTTCTGTGCCGTTCCCCCTTTTGTCATTAGCTGAAACACAGCTGCTGTTGCATCTGATGCAGTAAGCACTCAGCTCATCTCATCGGTTCTCAGCCACTGGTTTTCTACTTCAGAATCACTGTGCTTTGGAGGGCTATAATCTCACTGACATAATGGCGTCCACTTCAATCAATACCCAAATGGCATGGTAAATCAATAGCTACGATACTGTACAATAACGTGGCCTAGGAGTGGCAGAGGGGAAAGCGAGCTGCAGCAATCACATGTTAACCCTGGAAACTCTTTGAAAATTTACTCCTTAATTATGGATCAAAAATATCAACCTTGTTAACGAGCCATGTATTATGGATTGCTGTATGATCTATGCAAATGTAAGCGCAGCAGCTGAAAAAAAAAAATTGGCATCACTCCGGTCGCCTCTCTCTAATCACCCCACCACACATAAATACACTCACACATACACGGGGTATGTGCCACAAAAGCTGAATTTTAAAACTAAAGATTAGTGCAAATATAATTGGTGAGTGTACAGCTGGGCGGCAAAAACTTAAAGTAGGTCTCTGTTTCAAAATCTTCGAGATACATGAGAGGTGTTTTAAATATTCAGAATTTAACACATGCAAAATGCCTCCTTAACATCTGCTTGAGACACTGCTGCACAAGCCAGTGGCAGATTTGAAGAGTAAGGCGAGGAAGTGGTGTACTTTACTTCTTCAAATTGGTATTTTGGCTTTTCCCATGGAGCCACAAAATCCATTTTCCCCCTTTTAAGTGATAATCAAGTTTTTTTTTTATTCAAGCTGAGCTAAAAAGAAATCAAAGACCTCAAAGAAATCTAAGAAATCCAAGATACCCAATCTAAGTTACCACTGCTGTGTCGTTTTACATGTGCCACACTAAAGGTAAAAGCATTTCTGCAGTTTTATCTTAGAGTGCTTTGCGGTGTATGATAAAGGACCTTAAATCATTCAGCTGTTAAAAATGTTTCTTCTACAGCATCATCCAAGATAACATTATGCACAGAGAAAGGGAAAAATGATTTTGGAAGGAGAACAAATAGAAAAAGGTATCCAGGTATGGGTCACAGCTAGGGTTCAACAACTGCTGCTATTTCAACAAAAAAATAAAATTGTACTGAGTGGGAGATAAGAAGTTTATCTTTATTTCACTCACACAACAACTGATGCATGATTAGACCCAGATTTTAGGAGAAAAAAAAAATCCCTGCCACCTTAAATGGCATTTCTCTGTTGGAGGGCAATTTAGCAAACTGCTGAGTATCTCATAAAGCGGAGCTCACTGGACATCAATAAATCAAAGACATCAAATGTGATTCTGTTGCTAGAGGAGAAAACAAATGTGCCTATGTGGTTTTTGACCAATCGCTGCCAGGCTTGAGCAAAGTGAATATGCATCATAAAACTGTGCACCATCTGCATGTTGTTTACAGATTTTTCCTTATCTCTGTTTTTGACTCTGGGCATTTTCTTGCCACCAGCTCAGCTAATTTGCTTCAGCAGAGGATTGTTGACAAGTAAAAAAAAAACAAACTTAGCAATAGGAGAATCCAGGTCTTCTTCCTTTTCTGTGTACATGCAGAAATATTTGGCATGTCATTACCAGAAATGTCACAATGTAGCTAGCTGGTAGTGTTGTTTCTCTCTCTCTCTCACACACACACACACACACACACAGAGAGAGAGACAAAGTGACCAGTAAATCCGCCTACGCCTTCTAAATACACGTGCGCACTAAGACCTCTTCTCAGTGAAAATCATGCTTTTAAACAGAGCGTGGCTGTGCGGGTATATAGTGGTGAAATATTGGAGCCATTGCAGCCCTCCAGGCATGCAGTTATCAGGGATACAGAACTGATGGGAAATCAATCAGCTCAAGTGGAGTGGCCTGGCCTGTGGTGAAGAGACGAGTCTTGTCTTCTAGATCCATGCCTTGATGTCTGCAGCAAAGTATTTTACCCACTGAACCAAAACATATATCACAAATGTATGTACATAGGGGTGCGTCTTGAATGTACACACATTATATCTGTCTCTCTGTCCATCTACAATGCTCGTCTGTCTGTCTATAGTATTTCTGTGTTTGCTCAACACCGTGTGATGGGAGCAATGCAGTGTGAAGGCAAACAGCAAACAGATCTGTTACGTCTCTGTGTCAACCTCATATCTAATTCATGCACTTTATTGTTACTGCAGCTGCAGATATGTGCTATAAGCAGCACTGGTAGCAGCTTTGGCCAACACCAAATCCGATCCAAAAATGAACAGGGCAAGGTAATGTGCTGTAGCTAAAGGCTTTAAAAGGATTTAAGTGCCAATAAACATTAATACGTCATATAATCCCACGCAGGCTGTTTTCTTTATAATGATTTTTAAATAGTAATGTAAAACCATTTTCATCCTAAGCTTTCAACACTGTCATCTTTGTGTCTTCCTATATGCTCCATTTACATTTTCCCCATTTCACCAAAGCGCCTTTGAGCAAAGCACCAAGAAACATGTTGCAACAAGCGTAACCTTGCCAGTGTAAATGCCTGGACTGTCAGCATAGCAAGTACCACATTAATCCATCTCTGTGTGTTTAGCTGTGAATTGTACAAGAACGCTTCCATGCATAAAGAGAGTGTCAGAGAAGTGCTTGTGTTTATGGTATCCAAAACTATTAGACAGAAAATAAGCCATATCACATATTCTGTGCGACTCTTGTGTTCATCTCCTTGTATCATTACTCACAGAACATACCATATGGTTAGGAGTGTGTACATTTGTATTCAAGCATTGTACGTTTTGCATTAATGTACTACTTCCTGTTCTACTTGAGTGCGTGTCTGCTGCCATTCAGTATGTTTTAGGCATGTAGGAGTTATATTTATTCAGCGATATTGATGCGGCCATATGTGTGTCTTTGTGTTTAGCTGTGACAGAACGTGTGTTTGCATGTGCGTTGGTGGTAGTAGTAGCATGACGGACAGTGCAAAACAAGAATTTAACACTCACCAGCCATCCATCAATGCATCCATTCTGTCGAGCTGTTATTATGGCAAAACGAAAGACAAGAAAAATCAGCGGAGCGTATCAAAAATGCGAGTGGAGAAACTTTTTCACAATTCCAAAACCTGGGGGAAGAAATATAGCTGTATATTTAAGCACAGCAGGAACTGAGGAAGATTATAGTTGTTAGAAGAGCGTTTTAAGTTTTTTTTTTTTTTTTTTTTCCTGCTCCTTTAGGGTAGATGTTTTTGTAGTGCTAAAGGAACCTTGAGTGAAGTAAATGTACAGCAACTAGTCAAAAAGTATGTGTTGAACACGGTGCTGAAAAATGAAAATCGACAAAAGTGACAAAAATAGAGCTTTTATTATAAAATCATCCCAGCTCCTGGTGTCACAGCATAAATTAACATATTTCACATTTCCTCATGCTGTATAGGACGCAGATGTGAAGTTATGTTAGCAACTACCATTCAGATAATACTTCCGCATTTGTACTAGTGGTGCACATACAAACAGGAAGAATGTCTGAGGGTAGGTAGTTGTCTGGGGAGCTCCCTACTGTTTTATATCCTCAGGGATGTTGTTGTATCAAGCTCTTATCATATATTCTGGCACTGAGGCTCTATTAGTTCCTAAATGTCAGGATTATCCATTGCAGTGATCAAAGCAGTGAATGGGAGAATTTTAGAGGTTTGTTGAATCGAAATCAAAGAACATCTAAGCTTTTAGGTCTGGTTTGTACGGCCAAACATCCCACGCAGTAAGCCAGCTATAATTTGTCTTTAGGTTTACACAACAGATTTAGTTTTAATCTTTTTCTTTTTAATTAATTCTTTACAATTTTACATTACCCAGAGTTAGGGGTCTTGTCCAGACTATTGGGTGTATTTGTATTGTGTCTAGTTTTTCCTCCTCCCTTTACTCTGTGATTAATTTAGCCAACCAGTGATATCTCGGTTCAGATCAGTGTTCCAGGATGAGCCTCCAGCTGGAAGTGTGTGTATGATGCTATATTGGTTAAGAAGCAAGACAAATGGAGATGATCTCCAAAAGAAACTGATGTGTAAATCACTAAGACATAGCATAGAGCACTGGTGTACATCACAGGCCTGTGCATGTTTGTTTACTTGTGTATTGTGTCATTTTTAAGTGCTTGTGCAGAAGCCCACAAGTGGCAATATGTGCAGCTGTGTGTGCACGCAATTATGTGCCACCATATGTTTGTGGATGCAGCTATATGGTGCTCAGATTGATTATGGTGTGGTCTAGTAAGTTGAATAACAGGCTATATGGGCACATGTGTGACAAATTCAGCCAGCTGGAGGATATTATATTATCATAATAGCCACAGCATATTGTGCTGACAGCAACCTGCTGTACTGTTTATCTATTTGCTAATGGACAACAACAGCCAGAGTGAAGGTTATATCGGCTAAAGCACTGTCCGAGCTGAATGCATACAGTAGATAATAAGCGAAAGTCTTTGGGATGTCCTCTAAGCATGCTTATTAAAGCAAGATGGGACTGTTTTTTCAAGAAATATTGTTTGGACAACCTTAGTCAGAACGAGCAGTGCCGTGCAGGTGTGATATTGTGTAATTACAGTGTGCGTATTCTCCTGTAATTAAGTCCAGCCCACGGAGTCAGCACCCAGGCTACTGTAGACTCCATGTGCAGTGCTCCAAAACGGAGCCTCCCATGATTTAATTACCACACAAACATACGCACACATACACGTACACGCAAAGACTCCTGAACCAACAGACCATGCCTCATAGTCTCTTGTACAGCCCTCTCTATTCCCCCCTCGTTTGTCACATGCCGCTTTTTGCCAACCGTCCACAAATTCAGCAGCTTTGTGAAGTGTACGAGGGTGGCCACCGTGGCAGAGAATTAACCCCCAGTGTATGAGGCTACATGACCCGTCTGTAGGACATTATTGCCTGTGTGTTGTGCGTCTCAGCCCACCGACTGCACTTACAATTGTGTATATTGGCACTGATACAGATCAAGTCTGACGAAGGGGAAAGTCAACCTCTCTCGGCCAGGCTGAAATCAGGGCTGGTGGTCTGATTAGTCGACAGCGGCGGCTGGTTTAGCTGTTGCTGGGGGGATAAACTTAGCTTCGTATGACTGCTGCTGCGGCTCTGGAAGGCAGAAGCAGCTGCTGCTGTGTCACTGCCCCTGGGCACTGAAGGGTGACTCTGGAGATACAACAGTCGTCTTCCCTGCTCCATCTCCCCTTTGCCCCTCTTTCCTCCCCTCTGCTGTTACTTCTTTCTTCTGTCTCTCTCCGTTCTTTCTCCTTCAACAGCACTTAAACACCAGCACCAACAGGCAAAAGATAATGCAAGGACACACACACCCAGCAGTGATGTACCCTCACGTGTACTGCTTCATCTTCTGTGTGGGCTCAAATACAAAAGGCTAGCCCTTCTTATCTCTGCCTGTTTTGTCTCTCTGGGTCTGTGTGTGAATAGACAAAAATGAGCAAGTATGCATATGCCTGTGCACACTCAGACGAAAGTTGCAGACAGACAAATGTGTGAAATAATGGTGGATTCTTCTTGTTTTTAGCGATGAGTAGCTTTTTTTTTTTTCCCTGTGGCCTGTCTCTCAACTCAGCATGGCTCTAATAGGCATTCTGCAAGCCACTCTGCTCTGCAATTAGCCGAAAACCATGGGAAAAACATTGATAAACAAAGATGAAACAATTCACGCCTTGCCCATCGCAAAACCCTCAATCGAAGTCAAATGCTATTATCATCCCGGCAATGGAATTGGGCAGGTGGAAGCCCGTTCTGCCAAACAGACACTACTATGCCCTTGAAACACATCAAACAAAAAGCAGATGCAAGTGCCTGTTTGTTCAAACACTTATTAAAAGCCTATATAGGCCATTTATGTGGGTGTTGTCACTGGAATTGGAGCTAAAGCGACGGCGGGTGCTTCATCCTTGTCCACACAGCGCTCTGGCAGTGTGGACTCAGGGTTGTTGCCCGCGGTTTCATGTCAGAGCCAGAGACGGGGACTGAAGCCACCACCACGGCTGAAAAGCTTCATCATCCAGCATACATCTATCCTGGGTTGGCGGAACAGTAAAATAGATGGCTTGAGGGGGAAAAAAAAGACACATGAATTGTCTTTTTTTCTCTCTTTCTTTGTCTTCTCTCCTCTTTGCCTTTCTGTATCTCCCTTATCACCCATTCCCTCAATTTCTCTCATTTCAAGCCATTTCTTTCTTGAAAATATTTACACTTAATGAAACCCGACCAGCCTACTCCCTGAAGCCTGATGCCTTTGAACATTATTCTTAGCCTCAGCAGATCAATATCAACTAAGTTCCCCGTTCGTCTGTGTACAATCACTAAAACTTTATAGTAATGAATTTTTTTTTTAACCCCAAAACACTGGAGGTGTCTGATGAAACTAGCTGCATCTGGGTTCTCCAGTTGCTTTTTTTGTTCTTAATGCTAACAGGCCAAATAATATCTCTTGTATCTCATATAACTCTTTATCTGTCGCCAATAATTGAAGTATGGTGGTAATGAAATGCTCAAATTCCAAATCACAGCAGTTAGTCACAGTGACGCAAGTTGATAGAAATTCAAAGTTCAAACTAAAAATTGGATGTGGGCCCGAGTTGCATCATGGCAGCAGACAGACGGCGTGTTGTATTGGTCAAACGAGTGCTCTGTTGGCACTGTGTTTACATCAGAATCAGTCAAAAGGAGTCACAGAGGTGAAGTGGAGGTTGGCTGGTGTCTTGCTTCACTGGATTCGTTGAATTCTACAAGGTCTCTGTCAATAGCAATGACAAGCTACAAGTGACATTTCTGCTTTTTCACAGCAGCGGGTGTGTGTCTATACACTCAAGCATATCCCCAACATTCCCCACTGGAGCTACACAGCAGTTTATAATTCTGGATATTGTCAGCCTTTGTGGTCAGAGTTTTGCAGGCTTACTAAAACAAGATTCAATTAAAAAAAAAAAAAATCAATATGTGCATTAGAGCTGATTCAAAAGGTTGATTAGATAATTAGTCAATTGACAGAATAAATACTGGCATCTATTTTAATTATTGATTAATCACTTAAGTAATTTCGCCTGGAAAATTCCAAATATTCCCCAGATACTGTGTATATAGCCGCAGAAAAAATATAAGACCACCCCTTGTTTTCTTCTTTCTAGCTCATAAGAGTTTCATTTCAGAGCTGATATTTAGCCATTTTCCATGTTTTCTTCATAATAACCAAAATCATATCAGTTCTTACATCGATAACTCTGGCATTATACTACCAAAAACAGTCCTTTTAGGGATTCTGTGTTTCCTTTTCTGTCTGTTTTAGTTACATAATAGCGATTCACAGATAACGATACCAATGGGGATGGGGTCCGATACTGAGCATGAGTACTTGCACTCATACTCTTAAAAATACTCTGATACAACCACATTGATACCACTTCTGACATTTACAGTTAAGTGCAGCAGGTACAAAGGACTAATGTCAGCAGTGTGGAGATTTTTTTATTTTTTTTAAATATGGTGGGAAAAGTACAGCTGACTGAAAGTAACATTACAGACACAGACGATTACAGACGGAGCATTCTGTCGGTCCTCTGCGTACGCAATTGTATCTGTTTTCCAGGTGTTTGGATGTGTATCCAGACGGAGAATACCACCGGGCACCATGGAGGATCTGTTCAAAGAGCAACTGCATGAGTTAGACGCAAACTACTGACATATTTATGACAACTGGTCCGGTTTACACCCTACTTATAATACTATGCGGGTAAGGAGCGATGCGGACCGATGCTCATAGAAGTGAAAATGAAACTTAAAACTCATCTATCTTTTCTCTACGTCCTGAAGCTTCACTTTTAAATAGGGCTGTCAAAAGATTAATTTTGTTGATCACAACTAATCCCAGAAATTTAATAGTTAATCGCGATTAATCTCGATTTACTTTGCATGTGTAAAATTGATATTTTGACCGTTAGACCATTCGGATCTAAAGTTAAACCCACAATGCAAAGTATTTCTGACCATTGCGTCTTAAATCGGAATAAAATGAAGACAGAGTTTTCTGAAGGCAGAATTTACCTTTTGGGCTTTTTTATTTTCAGAAAGACTGTAGAGAAAGGAAAATAAGTATTAAGAATGAATGACTGGCTACTTTGAGAAATTGTGAATAAATGAACCCAAGAAAGCTTCCACTCGAGCTGCCTGCGAATGTGTAGAAGGAACAAAAGACTAGCAAACTGGAAATAGCGCGTTTAACCAACAATGAGTTTAATTAATACAACCAGAGGAGCTGCATGTGAATGCTAGAAGTGCGGAAAATGGTGGCAAACTCTGATCGCGATTAAAAAAATTATTTGCGATTACAATTTACATTAATCTAATCGCGATTAACGCATTAATATTCCCAGCCCTACTTTTAAACCTTACGAGTGAAAACACTGCAACGTTAGAGTCCAGTACTCAAATGTAAGTACTTATACTCAGTCTGGAAAATAGTGGTATTGGTGCATCCCTACATGATACACACAGGAGTTAGTACTTGATTGCATAAGCATTGTTTTCGATGACTTTTGATGGTCTAATAATGTTTTCTGCAACTGTATATTTTGTGGAATTGCTGCTTCTTTTACGCTATAGGGGACTTCTTTATTATGTCAAATAGGCTTTTTTTATTACTTTGTAGTGAGTCACCATAGATTTTTTTAAAATCATAATTATAAATAGACAATAGGAGGAAAGTCTGCAATGTAATCATTAGCCAATATAGCATTGACAATATATAATGATGATATGCAGTAACTAAATATAATATTGTGCATATTAACTGTACAGATGTGTCATTTTATTTGGTATAACACTTACACTTCATACACTGAATAGCCCATGCCGACTAAAATGAAAAAGAAATGATATAGTTTGTAATTTAATGTATTACACCTTTTAAAATTTAAGTATGTGAACCCATGAAATTATCTTTCTTCTTCACTGCATTTCACACAGTGAGTCTTTTGAAAAGTCTTTTGTCATTCATTTGCACGTAATAATGGAAATACAATTTATCTACAGGAATCATTTCAAATATTGGTGAACAGGTATTCAGTTAGAGAAAATGTATCCGCTGATGATGTATGCTTGCTGTGAATGTATAAGAATATCAAGGCTTAGAAAGTAATAGCTGATCATTTTGTGTTTTATTATAGACACAGAATGATGTAGAAGAATATTTTTCAATAAAGCTCCTTTTCATCAACTGTATCTAATTTCAAACAGCTGTAGAACATATTCTGCCGAATACCACAAAATGTATATTGTTAATTGAAACGAACTGTAGAATAAAAACTGGAAATGAATCAAATGAAATTCTGTTGTGTAGGTGGTTACTGTTCTTATGAGTGGGGTCCTCTGTGTGGACTGAAAAAAAAAACAAAAAAAAACTTGTTTGCACAGATAGCTCCCCCATTCTTCACTTCGGAGCCGAATAACATGATTCATGGTTATTATCCGACAACTGCCCCGCATTGTGTTCCCCTCCCTCCCTGCAGCTCTGTCTTCGCAGCTGTGGTTTCTGCCTGATCAATGTGTGTTCTTAGCAACTCCATCTCTTTCTAATTAAGATATTTCAATGTGTTCTCCTCAAGGATTTCACAGAAAGGTCAAGCCGACTATTTTCTCCCATTTAAGTCTCAGAATGTTCGCAAAGGTCTGGTTCGACAGGACAACAACGATGTGGACCGAATATATTCCGTGTGACGAAAACGTCGACGACTGATGACATTAGGGCTTTTGGGAAGTGAAAGATGTTGGCCTGTGCCTCGCTCAACCCTCTCCAACTCCATCAGACTCACTTACCGCCGTAATCACCTCATGTTTCATCAGAGCTTTCCGATGGGACAAATGATCCCTATAAAACACAAGGAAACAAATTAACCACCAGTGTCAAGATTTTAATAGTTCCAATTAGTCAACACTTTGGGGAATGTGCATTATTAAGAACGATAGCATGCAACTTCTAGTGTGTAAATTCCACCTAGTTTGCGGCAGTCAAAACTAATGTGTCCTACAGTTTTTATACTTGTCCTACAGGCACAACATTAGCTGTAACGAGTCTTGATTAAGTGTACTGTACATACTACGAGTGCGGAATATTTGGTCAGACTGACATTGTCACACCAAACCCACACACACATCAAGTAACCAGGCCAATCCTGTTTCCACGCTAAAAATGACTGAAGCTCCATATCCAAGCAAACATTTTTCCCTGCGCTGCCTGCTATATATATTTCTCTTAAGTCTTACCATTCATAAATCAAAACATGAACCAAGTCAACTAAGTAATAAATATACCACACTCAAGTTTTTATTACTTAAGTCCCCATAAAGTTGCTATCAAAACTGAGAGTTGTGATTTGAATATACATCTGCGAGCAGTCCCTGCCTGATTTGCTCTCAGATTACATTCCCAATTCTTTGGCACAGTCCCCCTCCGCTGTGATGGTCTGATTCCAGACAGAGACATAACCAATCAGTTACCCTTGGTAAGATTTCCAAAGGTTGTGGAGCATGTGGGGAGGTTGTCTCTATCGGTTTATAGAGAAAAAACAATTTCTTGCTACCTTTAGAAACTTTGAGGACTTGTGAGAGTACGTCTAAGAAAACTTTCCATTTTTTTTTTTTTTTTTTAAATGGATTGAAAAACAGTGTGCAATAAAGGCACCAGGGAAAAGAAATTTTCAGGATATAATATGGGGTGTATCTGTGATAAAAGATCTAAAAATGACTGGGCCTGTGTTTGTGTTTAGTAGAGTTGACGTGAATTCCCATATTGCATCAAATGCTTCCTACACTATGCAAAATCATACATGTATCTACATTTGTTACTCCAGAATCATTTGATCAGTTGTACTACTGTACATTATCAGATTAAATTTAACATATATGCAGTTATTTATACAGAACAGAATCTAAAAAATAAAATATATTATATATTGTTTGGCCAACCTGAAGTTCTGGTTTGGATTTCAACAATCAAATATGTAAGATCCGTTCTGTAATGACTAATAAGATTAAACTGATTAAAGTTAGTGACCTTGAGTGTCCAGAAAGGTGCCCATAAATAAAAATTTATTATTATTATTATTACTAATAAGATTAAACAGGTAGTAGCCGTACTAACCCTGGACCCAAACTAATGCAGTGAGGAGCTTATATCTTAAACTACCATCATTTTACTAGAGAGCAAAATAATTGAACAATGGAAAAAGGTCATATGGTCCTATGGGTCCAGACTGACCGTGTTCCAGAGCGATGGGAATGACAGGATGAAGATGAAATGATTACCCATCATACTAACAGTACAGTACAGTACAAACCGGAGGGACATTATTATGATCTGGGGTTGATTCAGTTGGTCAAGTCTACGTTCAACAGTGTAATATGTCAAGAAATGGAGTCAGTGAAGTCAACTGTACACAATGGTTTGACTGTCTGATCAGCAATACTAGAGCTCAGCCAAAAAAAAAAAAAAAAAGTAGTACAACTGAACCTCAGCCATATATGTTCTGACATTGCTTTGTAAGAGAAACAATCTCAGTGAGTTCTGACGAACAAAGTGGAATGTTGTGATATGTGATGTTCTCATTTTAAACAGGACATGATCACTTCCTGTGAACATGTCAGGGACGTTTGTTTCCTTCACTGTCCAAAACTGACATCTCAAGGTTTTTCCATCTAAAGGGAATACTTCTCTATCCAAGAATTCCTTTTACTGTTTAAGATAAAATGTGTACATGGGTGGAGTTTGTGATCATTTACAAACTGACCTCCCACATAACTGAATGGTTTTAAGCTGTGTAACTTCCCTGCTGAGGCAGAAAGAAAGACTTTTGACGAGCGTGGTCTGTTGTCTTAATATTCTTGCTTATGTAACAATGTACTAGGTTTAACCCAAATTCAGTGACTTTTGGTTGTTTAATTCAATTTGCATCCAGAGTGGTAGAAAACTGCTACGACAGTACAAAAGCTAAAAGAGGCCCATCAAAAAAAGAAAAAAAAAAAAAATTCCAGGCAGTGTAAGTTGTTAAATATTAGAAGGATAATTATAGAAGTTCAATACACTGCATAAAATTGTTTCAATTAAGAGACCCCTTCCAGCAGAAATTACATTTGGCCAAAAAAAAAAAAAAAAAAAAAATTACCTAAAGAAAAAAAAAAACAACAAAGCATCAAACATCATAGTCATAAAATAACCCACCTTAAAATGAAACCGAAACAAATTAAAATAATAACCTCAAGACATCAATAAAATGAGTGGCCAGTGAGTTAAATAGCAACAAACCCAATCAGAAAAGTGGCGATACACACACCCAGGACTAAAGCAAATGGGATAAATTAATTCAGTTTGGAGAGCTAAATCTGTTTAATATATCTCCGAGGGCCTGACAGTCTGCTCTTGTATTAGTCTACCAATTTTCTTTGTTCACATACAGACATGCTGGACCTGCAAATTGTACAGAAAAGTAACTGCTGCTTGCTACAGATATTACACACCACTGGCTCATTAGCCAAATGGCACTGGAACAAATGCCTTCGGTATTTTACGTGACACAGACTTGGATTCATACATCTGAAAGTGGCTAAACTGCAGAGAAATCCGACCGCGGCTTCCTATTGATTGTGAAGAAATATGTTAGCCCACATCTGGTCTTAAGGCTAAGCCCTGGCTACGACTCACATGCCAGCTCCAAACGCCCTCCCCCTTTTTTTTTTTGCTACATCTCCCACCTCATCTTCACTGCAGGTGTAAAAGGGCAAATGAGGGCAGCATAGGAAGTGAGGAAGCTTCCCCCTACACCTGCTTTTCAAACGCTTCCTGCTCCACCTCACTCCACTTCCTCAGCTGAAATACCTTGAGGGGAATAGAGGAAGGGCAGAGGAGACAGACAGCAAGACAGTGTGTGCGCGGAGATGATAAGGTGAAAGGGAGTCGGCGTATTTATGTGTGCAAGGGTGCGTTTGATCATCTGACGTACAGACGTGTTCACCGTTGTCTGAGAACTTGGGCTTGTGTCTTCCGTTTGATGGCATGAGCACGAGCGAGTCATGGTATGTGAGATTTAAGTAAAAAAAAAAAATAAATAAATAAATAAAACAAGGCAGACAGATAGAGGATGAGGAAGGGACTTAAAAGTGTACCATTGCGGAAGGTGTGCGGCTGTGTGTGAATGATAGAACGCTTGTGTCGCTCATCGTCTTTCTGCTCACGGCCACGGTTAATTATTCACCGGGGTTGTGCTGCAGAGATGAACTGAGGGGCTCTGGGATAAAGGCACTGGAGGAGGAAGATGAAATTATAAAATCCTAATGACGGAACTCTGGCTGAATGGTAATTTCTTAAATTGATTCTGAAGAGGTGCCCAGACAGAACAAGCATGGAGAGACATTGAGATGGGGAAGAGGGAAAGGATTGCTTAGCCTCCCTCTTCTCTCTCTCTCTCTCTCTCTTCGGACATGTTCACCTCTGGCCTAATCTTTCTTTTTATCCCAGACTTAAGCTTCATCACCGCGCGTCTGTCCTTTGTTTCAATCTCATCTACTTAACCTTAACTTCCCACCTCATCCTACTCACTGTTTCCGATTCACAAATCCACTATCAGAATATTTTATCAACTTATCTTGCGTTTTCCATTTATATACATTTGACATGTATAATTTGGGAGCAGATTGAGCGTACCCTACAGGGAATAAAAGAAAGCTGAAACTCTAAAGGGAATGGATGTTGACATTTGATGTGAAGGGAGTTTGTAGTGACGCTTACGATTATATAACAATTAGAATGCTAATTTTAAAACTGTTATGAACTCAACTTTGTGTATTACTATATATGGTTTAAGCACCACTTTATGGGTGGGACACCAAGCCAGTACTGGAACAATATAATATGCATAATACATCATATTTTCAGACTGTTCTAATACTGAATATCAATATTAAAGGGGTGATGTTTTGCTTCTTTTTTGTTTTTAATTATGCATTTTAAAACATTTCCCTGTGGTCTACCTATAAACTGTAAATGTTCTGCTTGGGTCTGAACTCCACATGGTCCATATTCAACCCTATTTCTGTGTAATGACACCAGAAAGGTTGTTTTGAGCGCTGGCCCTTTAAATACACTTCATGCTCCACCCCCTACAGGTTATTGGCAGTACTGCTCTTTCCCGTTCAACCAACAACTGAACATTTTAGCTAATCAGCTCGAGGTTTGGACATGTTTTCAGTTTTTACTACAACCGCTGCTGCTGATAAACAATTATGTTGTACTCAGAGAAATGTTTGGTAGAAGTCTAGACCTTATATGTGTGAATGTCATGACATAACTAGTTATAAAATGTAGCAAATGGAGAAGGAATTGAAAAGGTTTGTAGAAATCTACTCAGTTTTTGTTGGAATGGATATAAATATAATTTTGCAGCACCTTCAGGGTTCAAATTCAACTTTATGACTTATGAGGGTCCAAATACACAAATAATAAATAGTGGGTTCATCGCAGTCTGACCTCTGTAAGCAGAGAGGTAACGTTCTAACCACTGTTTGACTGTAATCTAGGATACACAGTTTGGGATAAATTGTCCTGAATTTTATTCTTTATTTTAAAACATATTCTTTATTTATTTTATGATGATAATGATGATGAATTTACCTGTCTAGGTCAAAGGTATGGGTCAGTGGAAAACTCCAAAAACGTAACAGTTTGACCTTGAAAGACAATATTTGAGCAAAAAGCTCATTTTAACTTGAGTGTTTTGGGGACATTGTCTTCCAGATTGAAAAATACTATCCAAATGTGTCCGTTCAGGATCAATAGGAGTTATGGCTAGGGTTGCATATGGGGTTTTAATAGTATATTACATAACAGAAAACTCTTGTTTCATCTTGGATCAGCGCCTCCATAATGTCAGTGTAATTTGCTGCAGAATGTATTTTGCTGTGGGGAATTTAGCAGCCATGACAGACATTTGTGCTCTGAGGGTTTTCTAATTTTGGTGATAATTTAATAGGTCCATTTACCAGTTTTACTTTGAGTGTTCCAGTGACACAATGCAGTGAATAGATCCATTATTCCTGCTTTTCTCTTATTGGGGGTATTTTTTTTGTTCCCTTTTACATAGAGATCATAGTGTATCATTATGGATTATATTAAATATTGTAGTATATCCACTATATCATACCCATGGACTATACAAATACAATATGATTAAAGTATATAAAACTGCCATCATGTCCATCTCCTCACTAATGCCAACTTGATAGCATGGTCAAACAGTAAATTTAACGATACAACTGTGAAAATGTATCATTTGCCAGTGGGTGTTAACATAACTTCTTAGCCGAGTGGGGAAATTAATTTTATTCAAAAACCAGTAACTCTGACAGTCCAACTCAGCAGGCGAGGGGGCTGTCAAAGCCTTACACTGCAGAATACAAAGACATCCATTAGCCCTAAAATCTTGTTAACAGAGAAATCCTTTACAGAATGACAAGAAGTTCTAATAAAACAAATGAGACCAAATTTTAAAAAGTGGATTTTCAGAAAGAAGTTATAATGAAATCTACAGAAGGTACATAAGTTTTATTAGAGCTGACATGTGGTGACCATCATTGGTATAAGATCGCAATAGTTTTAATTTCAAAACATGATTATTACTCCTCAGTCATGATGCTGTTACTGTGATTCACACTTAGTATCATTCTGTGGTTTGTTTTCAGGATGATAAGTACATATTCCCATATGTGTCAGAAGGTGTGAAAGTCTAACTGTCATGAAGACATTTATGATAATTGGAAAAAACTGACACAAACAAGTATAAAATGGTGATGCCACTTAACACAATCAAATGTCCATGCATATTTAAAAATATCACTATTGTGGCCTGTGAAATACAATTTACAGTTGTAGAAAAACATTTTCATCGAAAACAATGGTTATGTAATCAAGTCCTAACTCCTGAGTGTAACAAAAAAAAAATGGAATGCCTAAAAGCACTGTTTTTGTCAGTACAATGCCATAGATATCATGGCTATTTTCAAGAAAACATGGAAATTTGATAGATATCAGCCCTGAAATTAAACTATTGTGAGCTATTTTTGTTATTATTATATTTGTCCAAACAAATGTACCTTTAGTTGTACCAGGCATTAAAAGGAACAAGAAATTTTAAGAAAATAAGGGCGATCTAAGAATTTTTACACTACTGTATATGCATTAATAGTGTTAAATTGTTCATATAATGTAAAATCAGAATTGTGTTTATTGCAATGTAGGCTTACAGGGTTAATACGGGTGCATAAGGACATGGGGTAATAGAATAGAATAGAATAGAATAGAATAGAATAGAATAGAATAGAATAGAAATTTGAGCTAAACTTCAAAATATTCAATTTTCAGTGTGGACATAATGCACAATTATGACTTGCTGTTGTGAAAAAATTGAGTTTTTATTCTGATGGATTAGAGACGACTACAGTGTGACTGACTGGGATCATTTCTGCAGTGCAATAAAAGGCACCTACCCTAACTGACTCAGGCAGGTTAACTGTAACTGACCAGTAAATATGTTCTGCTCCTATCTAGACAGTAAATGGAGGAACCACACTATGCTAGTTTCCTCTCCATCATTCCTTCCCTCTTCACGGCAGGTTGCTGCAGTTGCCAGTTTAAGTGGGGTCTGGCTAAGCCAAGTTACCTCAGGTTGCATAAATACAGAGTAACCATTTTATTTTGGGAAATTAACTCATATCCTTTTTTTTATTCTGGCAAGAACTAGTCTGCCTGATTCCAGGGACAACAGGTGTAAAGTGCGATTATCTATTTTTGCAAGGATGCGATAATCAGTTTTGCTGTTACCACAGAGACATATAATGACACAAAACTGAGACAGGGCTGAATATTGCTCATGCTAATATTTATACAGTAAAAAGTAATAATATAGTAGCTAATGAAAATATTGACTTGTTGTCTAGATTCTATGCTTATGTATTAAAATGTGCTTATAGGTTAAAATATGCAAGATATAACAGAATTTGCAATAACAGTAGACTTTTTTTTTTTTTTTTTTTTTACAATATATGTGTGATTTTTGTGCTATTATAGCACAATAAAAGCCAAAAGATTAAAAGCCCGTGTCTAAATTTCAATAGCAGCAGCTACCCTAATGCAGGATGGGAAAGTAAATGGATGCTACTATTCTCTCTGCAGTATCTACTGTTCAGTTGCTATTTAAAAAACCCTTAACTTTTATCTACTTCAGTTTAGTAGCTATGTGGATTTGTGTGTAATGTGAATCACAACATTTAAAAAAATAAAAGGATGCAGTCATCATGAATCATCCTGTTTTAGTGTCCAAATGTCACACCAGTCACTAGACTAAAATACTACCTTAGTACAGTTTCATAAACCAATGATACATGTAATTTCAGCACAATTTGTCATTGAAAGATCCATTATTTTTCTGTTCCTCAACAGGCTGGAACATACAATATTCAGGACTTTGTAACCAAAGAGTGGATTTTGCTTACTGAATGAAAGGTTTTTGGGTTTAAGTAATAAAAACAAACAGTCTTTTAGGGTTAAGAACAGATTGTGTACAAGGCACACACCTCTCACATCCTGTCTAAATCCCAGCATTTCAATGCTGCTGCCACTTCTCCCTGAGCTCCTCTCTCTCATCCTCTGCGACCACCTCTCCATCCTGGCCGGGCCCGTTGCCCTGTTATCTGTGCATTGGGCTGCAAAAGAGAGCGAAAGCCGCAGTGATTGACAAAGATAAGGCCTCTAATTAGAAGCAGTGATTGGGGGCTCTGGAGGGGGCTTAGCTTCCTGGCAGGCAGAGACAGAAAAGACAGAGACGTATTCAGGGCGCCCAACCCCTTTGCAATTAGACACACATCTGCTATCAGTGATCAGCTCGGTGTCCCTGGAACTGGGAGACGTTCTACAGCATGTTGCCTGTCAATGTCATTCATTGTCCCTTTTCCTTCCCTTTTACAACCTGCTGCCACCCCACTCGATAGATTGGGGAGATACTGGAGAGCCACGAATGCACACAGCACGAGAGCGCCATAAATATTCATTCAGTCGTACGCATGCATGTAAGATGACAGACAGAGGCAGACTCGCAGTCATGCATGTGCTTAATATAGTGCGGCAACATGTTCAGCCACAGCTTAATGTACTCGAGTAGAGATGTGTTTTGTAACAGACAGAGAGACGAGTAAACACAATAAATGGCCATATAAGATATTTGTAGGGCAAAAATCTACATGTAGCATATGCACGCATTTAACATACCATTAGCACGTACAAGCCTGAGTCAGTACTCTCACTGCTGGCTTTGAATTTACAGTGTGAAAGTACTATCAGGCTGCAGAGATTTTACAGCCCAGGCGAAATGTCACATCATCTCAGTGCCAAGTTTTATGACTCTAATCTAGGCGGCTGACACAGACCCAGCACCCATAGCATGTTCAAAATGGAATAATAGTACATTATGACATACAAGAGCATTCATCACCAGAGTTCTGTGCAGTGAGAGTGTGTTGTGGGCTCGAGCCAATTTATGGGAACGATATGTCTACACCCTAATTCCAAATATGAGGGAGCCGTCATTTGAATAATCTACAGTGAGGGAGCGAGAGGCTAAGGGATATTTAACATGATGAATAAGCCAGAGTTGTAGAACTTGTGCTATCTGCTCAAGTCTTAAATCTCATCCTCCTAGCAAGGGGAAGAGGGGTGAAGCTGTGAATAGAGGAAGACCAGAATCACATCTGTCCAAAGCTTAAAGACAAGAGAAAAGGCCAGAGCAGACAGCTGAACTGAGGAAACTTCAGGAGGGAGACACAGGGGGCCGCTTACACACAGTCTTCAACTAAAGAGATTTCTCAATGGAGATGTTAGTTGAAAAGGCAAATTAGTCTTGGACCAGACATAATCCATGTCCGTGAAACTGGCCACGAAGTGTTTGCTCTCCAAGGAAAAAGGTCTTCATTATAGCCCTGCTCTACAATATCACACCTAGTGTCTGTCAGGAGACTGGTCTCCTCAGCAACCAAGAAGTTCAGCCTTTACATGCTCTGCTAAATCCACCATTCTTGAGCTCCTTTGATGTGCATTACCATTTTAAAGGTTTAGTGGGTACGATTTAGGGGGATTACGAGGATCTAATCAAACTAATGAATATTCATAATTGTGTTTTTGTAATTGCATAATCACTAAAATGATAAAAGTTGTGTTTTAATGACCTAAAATGACACATTTATATTGACAGGAAGAGCATTAGTTCAGAATGGAGTACTGTTTTTTATTTATTTATTTATTTTTTTAATGGCTCACAGTGTTGGATTATGAACCTCAGTTAGTCATAGTTATATATAGCAACATTTACTGATGAAGAAATAAATTGCATCTAAGTGAATATCCCTCCAACCATAAGGAGTCAGTATCTGTTTTGTCTGTCCTGGGCTTTTATTTAACGGGATATTAACTCTGATCTATTATAGGTGACTATAAAGCACCTTTACTCTGTGTACCAACTGCTATAAAATGGTAGGGGAGAAAAAGACCAAGACTGTTCTGAGCTACTGTAGAAACATAGTAAACCACCACAGTAGAGGTTGGCTGCAGATGGTTGCAATCTGAGACTTCACCCTTAAATCCAACTTAATGTCACACACTGAACCTTAGTTATTATTAAAAGGCAAGGGCAGTTTATTTGTATAGCAGTATCCATACACAGGATAACTCGGTGCTTTACAAAAAGGCATAATAATATAACAAAAGCAAAAGCAAGGCATTGAAATTACATTAAAATGGAATAAAGGAGGGAAAAGACATTAAAATCAGAGATAAATTGTGATTTTAAAATGCATTCACATAATAAAAGAGACATTATATTAAAATCATACTTTAAAATTAAGATTTAAATTAGAATAGAATAAAGCGAGACATTAAGATATTTTTAAAAAACGCATTTAACATGATTGAAAAAGAGTTTACTCATAAACACATGAAACCTGGATTTAAACTATTCATATTTGAGCCTATTTTTTTTTAGTTCCATTGGGAGCTTATATCAGGTATGTGTATCATAACACCTAAAAGCACCTAAACCATGTTTACCTTGAATTCTGGGGGGAAAAAAAGACTGTTTCCAAAATAAAACGTTGGTACGTGACATCACAGCTAGCAGAAGTCACCGTGGCTGTGCCCACTGAGTGGATAAAAGACGGAGATGATAGCGGCTTTGGCTTGATTACTGTGAAAGCTAATGTAAAAAAATGGGGAAGTGCCATTGATTGCACAAATAGGTTTAAAAAGCACTCTGAGCTATTGTTTTACTGGCTACCTAAAGCCAAAGAGAGAAGAAGCAGATCATTCATAGAAATAACTGGAAGCCAGGCGACGAAACCTGCATTTATACCGTATTCTTTGGTAAAATCACATGTTAAATTACATACTATTTTGGCTAATGTTATTTCTTAGTACAGCTCTTGATGTTAGCATCTGTCGTTTGATTTTTAGTTTTATTTTATGTTGTTTTTTTAAGCCACTGACATGGTATTGACCCACTAAACATAGGATGTCGCATAGACATTCAGATCATGTCCATATCGCGTCCGTCCGTCTAAGACCAATTCTGTACCAAAATATGTACGTGCAAATTAGGTCTACTATTTCGACGTCAAACTATGACCTCTATTGGACGTTTAAATACAGTTAATCATTTCACCTGATGTCAATAAAACGTCTAACACATGTGAGGGATTTATTTGTGCACAACATGTCATCACACATCCTCAGCCCTGACATAACGGCGAACATCAAAGCTGCTACGTGTGAACACGTCTGTCCTAGTCCTGGCATACATGTCCAATAAACCGTCCAAACTGTCTCTGTCTTCTCCAAAGTTTCAAAGGAGGCTCATTCATTCCCTCTGTCTCAGCTGTAAAATTAGTGAATGGCAGCATTAACTATGAACATAGCATGCCCGACAATAGCTAACTCATATGTTCTATATATTCTATGCACATATAAACCCGTCCATAGACAATCAGAATATCCATCGGTGTTCTCGTCACTTTCATTTTACCAACAAATCCGGCTTTGAAGTATGACCAAGCAGGCTTTACATTGTGTATTTTCCTGGTCTCACTGTAGTTACTGCTATACTCTACTGTTGAGGTGTTTGTTTTTTTTGAGAGGGGTGTGGCTCGAGGGGGAAATGACATGTGCATACCCTCTATACTTACTGCAAATCATAGACCTTTAAACAATCAACAGTCCTTAACTGTGAATATGTTCATATGTTGGTACTGAACAGTTTGTATAGTTGAGTTTATGCACATACAGAACAGGGTTAAAAGGAAGATGTAATGAAAGATGTATTAAAAATATCACACAATGTTTTATTAATATATATACTAGGTATGACCTTTACCTAACCCTTACTAGAACAGGTGGACAACTGCAAGACACCTCCAGCCCCGAGATAATACAAACACATCTGTGATTTGTAAAAGTGTACAGTCGTGACATTTTTTTTCCCCTGGTGATTGAATTGAGAAAAAAATACATATTCTCTGTAGGTTCAAATCTAATTCACAGAACAAGCTCTTCCTGTTATATGCAAACAAAGAGCATGAGCCATGCTTTGAGTAAATGACCTTGAGCGAGGTGTGCCCTGAAAATGATCAGCATAATAGGTAGCAGGACAGAATTGTTAACTCTGCGTTGGGTTAGGAGGGCAGAACTGTTCCGTCTTAACACAGGCCAAACGGACTCTGTGAAAAAAGGAAGAAACCAGGACAGTAAAGATGTAGAAGCCAAGTGGGATGGAGGACGGGAATCTGTGAGCTCGCTCAAGGAGAGAAATTGGAGAATTGGAGCATTCCCCCCTTGTGGATACTCAACATTTACAACCAAACAGAGAGACAGAAAAATAGGGGAAAAAAGACAAGAGGATGCACTTTTCTTAAACCTGTTTGTCACTCAAGTTCATTTCCATCACACAGTGTCGCTTTAGAGGCAGCTTTCTAGGCTGTATTTTATGCAAAATACTCCCTCTGCTTGTTATTTGTTTGTGTCATAATGTCAGTCATCTTGGCTGGTGCAAGGAAGAAGTGAGGTACAGCGAACAATAATAGCGCTGCAGATGCAGACCAGTCATCTGAGAACATTCAGATGAAATGAACAGCACCAACTTTCAATGCCTGCATGTATTAACAGACACATGATTCCATAAGTTTTTTAATGCTAGTTTTTGTGCTTGTAGCTTCAGCTGAATATTATTATTTTTTCTCATAAGACCTTCTTTTTACCATGTGAAACATTGCACATGGGTTTTCTGTTCATTGAAAGCATGTCTATTATTCTACACACAATAATTAACCCAATAATGTGAAATGTATTATATTTGATACATCGCTATGATTTTTTTTCTTGAAAAACCCAATGTATACAATTAGATACATACAATAAACAGATAACCCAGCAGGAGGGAGGAATTCATTCACCAGAGGCCTTTCCAGTGACACTACAAGATTGATATTAATGAGGAAGGTGGTAGAATTAACAATTTATTAGACACGTTTTGTTTGTTCAAAGATAATAATATTTGAGCATTGAGACCTGATGTATCAAATATGATACAAAATTCAAACCCAGACATGGAAATTGATATAAATAAAGGCTCCAGTTTCAAAGAAGTGCAATTTTCTGTCAGTCATTTAATGGTTCAGGCTTTACAGGGTTAAAGTCCAGTATTATTATTGTTCTTTACATAATGGCACATACCTAGTGCATTACTCATGAACAATATGTTAATGCCTCAGTCCATTTGTTGACAGATTGTGGCTGTGCTGTTATTGCCATATGCAAAACGGAAACAGAAAGGCTGTGAATGTCCTATTAGTAGAACAGGGGAGCTCTTGCATGTTCTCCATTCTATTTGCACAGCCTTCTTTTTGGCTCCTAGTCTTCTTTTCTTGTCAATATGCATTTTACATCTCCATCTTCTGGTGTTGTGATAATTTAAAGCATTGCTTGTGATATGCTGAAGCACTGGAGTCTCAGAGAATCTGTGACTGTGGGGCGGTGTACAGCCTGAGTATTTATGAATGGCCTTTAACAGCAGGGAAGAGATGAACTGCTGGATTTTTCCTGCTCTCATTTCTTTGCTTGCTCGCTCCTTCTCTCTGCCTCACAGCACCCAGCCAGAGTCAGTGTGCGGCAACGCAGTGTACGTGGCATTCAGTCTCAGTGTGAAAATCAGCAGATGGGTAATTTTGTTTGTATGGTTAGGGTGCGTGTGCGTCTTTCTTTTTTCGAAAGTGGGTGAGGGAGAGCTAAGGAGCTGAGAATAATTTATGACCGCTGTACCCTATAATTAGCAAAAACTAAATTGCGTGTCAATGTAGGAGGCAGTTAAATAGGACTCTGCTTCTGTCAAAGGACATTAGAAACCTTAAAGAGGACCACAGTAGCAGTCGTTTCTTTTACTAAGCTGAAAAAAATAATTGGTAAAATGGGAGCTCATAGCCTGAACAGACCTAGTTTGTTGAGACCAAACCGCCAATAACTTTTTGATGAATTGCTAATTCTCAATTACTTTTTGGCTTTTAATCTGTTAAAGGCAGCAGCACTGCCTAAAGGAAGAATCACATTTGGAAGAGAGCACATGCTGAAGAAAAAAACAGTAAAAAGCTGTTTTAATTCTTCCTTTATACACTCCGCTGCCTATGAAGGTGCAGGCTAGCCTGAGGTGTGTGTATGTGTGTGTGTGTATGTGTGTGTGTGTGGGTGCATGATTGCGGTACACATCAGCATACTACTTTCACAGATGGAGGCTGTTCTCATTTGTAAGGGCTGACAGCAGTTGGCTGATTGATCAGATTGACTTTTTTAGCTCACAACAACCCCCAAGCTATACAGCTGAGACCTTGAGCAAAGATGGGACAATATTTTTTTCTTATTACTAATCAATCTGGGATGCATTGCCTTAGTTTCTTACAGATATGTTTTAACAGTTTCTGGGACGATAGGCCTAAATGAAATGAAAGACAATCATACAATTGTATTCATTTTACAGTTTAACAAACACATTTCTCATTGAGTGATTTCATGCATGCATTAACTTGTGTGCTGGGTAAATAGGCAGCCTGCTGACTGCTCTATATGCTCCAACTGTGTCATGGCCAGCCAAAAATTATGTAATAACATGTTATAGTTCCATAAATACAGATAATAGCATAAAATATAATAATCTGTAATTACCGCCGCCTAGGAGGCTATGTGATCGCTGTTGTTAATCCATCAGCACGATGGTGCAACCACTATACGGTAGCAACTTTTGATGAAATTTGATAGATAAATGGGGCATGAAGCAAGGACAAACCCCTGAAATTCTGAAGCAAATCCATCACAAAGGGTGAAAGCTGGGATTGTTTTTCACTTTCTCCAACACTGGACACACAACAACAGGTACCAGCTGGTAAATTAAATCTTTGTTACCATGGTGAAAGTCAGAAAAACCAAGCAGCCGCACCAGCAAATAGAAAAGGAGGAAAATACTGATCGTAATTTGTTAAAAAAAAAACAAAAAAACGAAGAGTAGATATTTGGCCTTGACTAAAGTCTGTGTATACTCGCTGAGTGCACTTCTAACACTGTTATTATATTAGTTACTAATCTCAGTAATGCTTCATTACTTTGACATCCTTCAGATCAGTTTGTTTGTTGTTGCTGGCATTTTAATCAAGGCCTGGTTTTCTACCCTTCTTCAGTAATTGTATCAGAAAGTAAAAAAAATATATAACTCAAAATGACTCGAAGCTTTCGGAGTTTTAGTTTTATTAATTTTTTTCCCCCCTATTTGTTTACTTGGAGCTGTGAGATGGTAAAAAGCATTCATCCAGGAATTAGCTGGGTTTGTTTAGATTTCTTCACCACCGCTGTGAGGAGGAGAACTCTGAAGAGCCTGTGAAGTGTCATGGATGGATTACTTCCACACATGACTGATCTCAGTTTGTGATTATTACACTGCTGAATTTAAGGAATAAAACACAATACACAAACCATTGTTGTTTGTTTTTCTGCTTCTTGAAACACAATTTATTGTCGTATTAACCTTACTTTAGAGTAAGTGCACAGCTGCAGAATTCTTCCCACTGGTCTGAAAGCAAAATATGATTGGGCCTTTTCCAGATGGGTCTTAACTGTTACTGTTACGACATACTTTCTGATTAGTTTGACTCTGTTGGATTCCACAAAACAACCTATAAATCAATATTCATCAACTCAAATAAATTTTACAGCACTGGCATTGATGAAAAATTTTTTGTTTTTTTCAGCGACATAATTAATACTTCATTTTAATTGCCGATTTTAATGGATCTTCCTCCGCATTGTTAATTGTTTATAAATTACTGTATAGTATTGTTTGAAAAGCATGACATAACAGAAGTTTATTAGCGTGCCCCATCTGTTTGGGGCCCTCTGTACGGTTGTTTACATCAGACACCTGATGTTCGTGTCATCTTTTGATGCCTGGCTTCAGATCTTCTTAAGAGATAAAAAAAGACGTCTGCATTTAGCTCGGCAAAGTGTGTCATCTTTTCTAAGTGGAAGTCAGTGGAGCTTGATATAGTTGAAAGTTATACAGTGTAAATGGTCTTAGTTGTTGCCAAATGGTCTGTGGACTCAATTATGCAGATTATTAAATGAGGTCCTTATAGTGTCAATATCAATTATTGGTTCAGACATAGCTCCCATTATAAACCATTTCAATTTGTAGGGAATATTTGTAGTATTGCCATTTCAAACTGTCAAAAGGAGGAGAAAGATGTATAAAACCATACACTTAAGGCTGCCAAAGTCAACAAATTATCACTATGTGTCCACAGACTGTGTCATTCACTAATAAAGTATGAAAATCATCGTTTACACGGATCTGTGTCATGGCATCATCGAGTTTTTTCTGCAAACTCATAGCTGCTTATTTTGATAATCAGCTGTAAAAAACACTCATCTTCAAGCGCTTCTTCAGCTGATAGTTTACATTATAGGTGTTAAAGAGAAAACAGTAAAACCACAAATCATTTTTCTGTAGTTTGTTGTAAATAGCTGCAAGAAAGATCTGTTTGTACTCGTCCAAACAGTCAGAAATGTCAGGTTATTCTCAACTGCGGATCAATTAGAGAAAACAATTTCTGCATCAATTTCCATTCTTTTTGTTCAGAGCGGTGTCCCGTGGTGAAAAAGACAACAGTGATTCTACTTGTAAAAGACGTTTCCCTGCAGTTCTCATCCCATTTCTTCATTTGCTGATACTTTGGTGAAAGGCCCTGTGGTGTTAGTTTTCCTGACGGCAGGAGAGCGACAGAGTGACTCACTACTTCCTGTAGTGGTCAATAAAACCAAAGAACAGGTGTAAATACGGTCACGGAAAAAAATATTAGACCACCCTTGTTTTCTTCAATTTCTTGTTAATTTTAATGGCTGGTAGAACTAAAGGTACATTTGTTTGGACACATATAATAATAAAAATAGCTCATAATAGTTTAATTTCAGAGCTGATAGTTATCCATTTAACATGTTTTCTTGATAAAAAAAAAAAAAAAAACTAAACTAAAATTTCAGTTATTACATCAATATTTATGACATTGTACTGACTACTAACTAAAAAAAAATTATTTTAGACATTCCATGTTTTCTTTTGTGTCTGTTTTAGTCACAGAATACACACAGGAGTTCATACTTGATTGCATAACCATTTGTTTTGATTTAATTTTTTTTTTTTTCCTGTGACTGTAGATTCAGTGACATAACGTCAGAGCTCTTCATTCAAAACACTTGATGGTAATTTTAGAACATGTTTTAACATTTGAAAGTAGAAACATTACATACAGACCCTGCTTTTGTTTCGCACAGCTGAGATGTAATTACTTGTAAGAAAAAAAAAAAAAAAAAAAAAGTTGAGATCATTACCCTTTTGATGTTTGGTTAACCCAACACAGATTACATTTAGTGACACTTGCCCTTTAGATGCTGTTATGATCTAGGAACCATTCTGCAGGTTTGCTGCCAGGAAACGTATATCACCAATTACATGTGTCAGCATATTGCTTTTTGAGGATTAGAGTGGAGTTAGACAAAATTCATGAGCAGTCTAATAGAAGATTTGTTGCTTATTTGTTGTTTACCTTATTCAACTAGGAGTTAATGCATGATATTTCAACATATGTTCCTTTCGTATTGTGACCAAAGGTTAGACCACAACTTAGTTCACAGCTGTTCTGGCTTTGGGACCCACTATCAACCCTCAATGACAAGCTACGACCCAAATTGATACAAGTTAAACTACTCAAATTTATTTTAATGAAAACATGGTGTTTTGAACCTGAGATAATGCAGAATATGACAACACAGAAGACTCAGGAAATAGAGCAGGTTATCTAATAAGCACAGGGTTGACGGTTTCAGTCCTGCTCTGTCCTAATCATGTGCCATTGTCTTCTTGCACAAGACACCTCATCCACCTACGTACCTGTGGCTACAAACATAGTTTCCCACCACCAGAGTGATAATGTAAGAGTGAATGAATAATGGATCAATTATGTAAAGTGCTTTGGGTGCATTGAAAAGTACTATATAAATCTAATCCATTATTATTATTATTATTATCATCATCATCATCAGCTAGACTAACCAGCAGGTGGTGATGCTAAATATGGAATATTTGGAATATGGAATTTATATTCCCTTCAACACTAAATTGGGTAATTTTTAGGCAAAACTAAAAAGTAACTCAGTTAAAAATAAAAAGTGCATTCAGTTGCTTATCCAAGAATTAGACACACTGATGTTTTTTTGTCCTTACTGTGTGTAAAACCATATCTGATGCAGTTGTTGTCATACCTGACTTTTGATATGACTTAAATGGAGACTTTTGGGTCTTATTCATGATGTGAAATATCTGGCGTTAATTAGCATTAGAGCGCAGTATCGCCACCTACTGTTGGGGACTGTAAATGGGCAGCGCTCATCTCCATAAAAAAAAAAAAAAGACACAGGCAAAGGCTGAAAAAGGAGTTTGCAAATCACTTTTGGGTTCCGAAACACCAGTTGAGAATCATTGTGTTAGATGAGAAGATCAGTAACACTTTCATTCCTGCTAAGTTTGAAACCAGCCGGTGACTAGCTCAGTGTAGCAGAAGGCTTGTGAGCAGGGGAAGCAGACTGCCTGGTTCTGCCTGAGGAACCATAAGTCCCTATAAAGTTTACTAATTAACACATCTAACTATTAACTATTCATCTCTAAGAAAACCACAGTGGGAAAAAAAATGACAGTTGGAGGTTTATGGATAGTTAGATGCTGAAGGAATCCCTTAGTGTAAACTTGTCACAGCCTCATGCTCACTTTAAAGCTTTTATTTGCTCATTTTGATGGAACTTGTAATTTTATAATAATTTCTATGCCAGTCTTTACACGCTTCTGCATTGAGAGCTGTAAAGCCGTGCGACAGGGACATCATATGTCACAGCAACAAACCTGTTAGTTTTAACTCACTCTGGTTTGTATGTAAAAGCACACAAAGAACTGAAGGACAATGTGTTGCACAGTGGAGAGCTTATATAACATTAGCGTCACAAGAATCCTACAAATTGCAGTGTTTTTTTTTTTTTTTTTTACCTGAGCACTGACACACATGCAGGCTTTATATAAGAGCACTAGATGATGTTCAATCAATTCTAATCCCTCTGTCTCAGCTATTGCAAATTTACGTCACTGCCAGTATGAATAGTTGTAATGTTAAATATTTGTGGGTGAATATTTTGTACATTTTATTCAACATGTCCCTGGTGTGTCAAGGCCCTATAACTCAAATAATGGTGAATGGCAAAAAGACGTCTTAGATCTGCATTTGGACAATCGATTTTGTCAAAAAAGAGTTAAATTAAATACTCATACAAATGCCTTTACAACAAAAAACTAAGACTTTATTTTCATTATGTGCATCTGTGAATGGAAACGCCTGAATACGGACAAGGGTCATGAACAAGAAATGGCTAAACCTTCTCTGTGCCAATCGGGAGCTTTCATAATGTATTAGCTGATTAAATGAATAAATTCAAATCAAGGACAGGTTACAAACACCCACGCCGGCACGAACAACCATTAAATGAAGCAACAGTTGTGAGAGTGCAATAGGTGTGTGGGAGTGTGGAAGCTTACTAAAACACATCCATTGATTCTGGATACTCACCTTTCAATGTCAATGACATGAAGAAGAAAAGAAGGAGAATATGGTCGACTCCAAATGTTTTTTTTTCAATGTCGTACTCCATGAAGATAAATGTTTTTTGTTTAGTGTTAGAAGGTGCGTGAGCCCTGAAGTAGTGTTGTGAGCACCACCTAAAGCAGTGTTTCTCGACAGTGGGGGTGTTGAGACACTGTTAACACTGTTTGAGAAAACTGAGAGGGTGG
>JAPSES010000098.1:3402638-3419663 GCA_029822895.1 Maxillicosta whitleyi | reverse complement strand
CCACTTGACAATTTGCACTACCTATGCAACATATTTAAGCTCCATCAGACCCATTGCACCCCCCCAATGCTTCACAATTTCTAACAGAGCATAAAACAGTAGTACAACCCTTACCCCAATCACACACTTTTTCCAGGGGGGTGGGGTGGGGTGGGGGGTATAAATGATAAGTAAATTACTTAATTTTCCATTTTGATACAGGAATGGGTTAGTAGCAATAAAAGACAATAGCATCCAATATTTGGATTTTACATATGTGTACTGTATTTACAGCAAATGTGAAAATCGTGTTTTCAGAATTAAAATGAATTTAATCCAACAAGGTTCATAGTACATATGTTCTTATAGTTTATTTAGTTTTCTTTTGTATCAGACATAATCAGATAATCAGGTATGAGAAACTGATTATGTGTCTGATACAAAAGAAAACAAAAGAAACTCCAACATATAACTGAAAATGGCTTTAAGCATATGTGTGATTAACTGTGATGAACTTTACAACACCGAGCTTATTCACATGACCAGAAAAATCTGATAAATGGAAGTAATCTGATAATTGCTGTAATCAGATGTGTTGTGTTTACATGCACTTCAAAAATGTGATAATCGAAAAACCCTGGTTTACGTGTTTCAGTCCATTACTAGATTTATTCTTGGAGTGCGTACGTACGCTATGATTGCAAGATGCACACTTCCTGTCATTTTCAAAACATTTGATTTCCTCTTGTTACCATGGTAACGTCCATGTTGCCAGCATTAGCTGTCCTAATGTGGGAGCTAATGACACTGCGAAAAAGGTCACATGTTGTTGCTCGCCTTCATTTCATTCTTTGTTCACCTTTTTCCTCTGGCTGACATTCTCACTGTGTAACTTCAGTTTATATACACTTCTTCTTTTTTTTTTTTTACACAGATGTAAACACCAAAGGAAATCAGATTAACCTGAAAGTATTGGAGCGACATCTAGGTGTTTAAATCCTGATTTCTCATAATCTGATTCCTGCCTTTATTTGTAGAGGCCATCAGATTATCCCGTCTACATTATCACTTGAATATTCTGATAACTCAAAATCAGTTAATGTATATTAGTGCGCAAGTAAACTAGCTCATAGCGGGGATCTACCAGCAGCATTTGTTATTAACGCAAAAGAATTGTTTAAATTACAATCAACAAGGTTCCTCAGTTTGTGTAACATAAGAGTAAATAAAAGTAACAGAAGGTGAAGCTCATTTACTCATCCCAGTTCATCAGTTACAGATTATGGTGCACAAAGCACTGTAGATGATCATGACAACGGCGTTACATCATGTTTAAAAACTAAAAACTGCAAAAAACATTGACTATTGGACCAAGTCATGGGCCAGGCCAATAATCATTTCACCTACAGTTGTACCACACACCAGAACTATCCCATCAACACCAATTACACATTAGAAATTGCACGACACTGAAAGCGTTTGCAACAACTTGCCAAAAGCAACAGTCTGTTTATAATGGCTGAGCCCATAATTGTTATATAATACACAACAGCTTGCACCATTTAGAGCAAAGCCTGAAGAAAATGACCTGCCATGTCCAGTTAACAGCAACACCCAGATGTCAAATTATGTATATTTTAGTTTCTTGATTTTGTCTGAGTTCAACACTTTTTTTTTTTTTTTTTGTGAGTAAATATAAAATCGGATGAGCTCATCTTTTGGAACGTGCAAGCGCTTGTAAACTTTAGAGTCATACCCAATCACACCTCAGCAGAAACAGGCGAGAAAGTCAACCCTCCTTAGCGAGCTGCAAACAAATGCATAATCCTGAGTGAAATACTGTTTTCCATTTCATTATCATACAAAGCAGGTGTTGTCAGCAAACAATATGCCTGTGAGACACATTGGAAGTTTTGCAACATTTTTGTCAAATACACAGTTTTTCTTCACAGATGTAAGAGAAACATCCACCAGCAGAAAATCTGACAAATGTCTTCATTTGCTGCCAAACGTTTCCACTTAAGGTAAATGATCTTGTATTCAGATTTAAAAACCTATCATCCCCAAAAAGGCTATCATCACACACACACTATCAATAGATCTCCGTCGCTTACTTCATTGAAACGATGTTTTTTAGGAGCAAATGTGAGATGAAATGATTTGTTGAAAAAGACATTTTTGCATCTTTCTGAATGCGCCTCACACTCTCGGCATTAATCCTTGCCTGGTAATATTTAAATCTGTTTCCTCTGCAAAGCTATCCGTTTTAACTCCCAGCTCATTAGCTCCACTTCAAATCCTCCTCGTATCTTTTTTTTCTCCCTTTTATTCAATCACGTGGAACAGCCTCTTCCCCTCTCTCTCTTCCCTTTCCTCCTTCTCATCTCCGTGTTCTTTTTTGTCCAGCTACTTTTCCCTCAAAGGACAGTGTATGAAGGTGACTGGTCTAGACCTTTTACCTGCCAGTGCACATCTGTTTTATGCAAAGTGCTCCCTGCTGTTAACACCAGGGAGAGTGGGTATTTAATTGAGATAAAAACCAAAGTTGTTTTTTTTTTTTTTTGTAGTGAAATGTTACATGACAGATCATAACTCTGGGTTTTAACCAGATTTTAGTAATGTTCCATAACACAATAGAGATATGATAAGCAGTGCAAAGCCCCCCCGAGAGGTTTTGATGTCTTTGGGAATTTATTCTACCCTCAAGTGGAATGGAAAGCAAACAGAAAAAGCGCCGTGACTGGAATGAGGTGCGGGTATGGATAGCAGCTCCTTGAGGGTGGCCAGATTAAAAATGGTGACAGTGAACACAGGAGGAGGAATTGCAAGGTAAAAGAGGAAGCAGTGGAGGGAGAGGAAGGGGGGAAGGGAGGGTTATTGACATAAAGATTAAATGGATCTCCCTGTAAAACCTCTGGATAAAAATCACTAGTGTCCCTGGATGATCACACCCCCATATTATCATTAGAGAAATGAATATGAGCTGGGACAGCATGGGCAAATCAATATGCTTGTTAAATGCTGCATTGCTACTAAAGGTGTATGTAATGTGTTACCATGGTACAATCAGAGATGTTTGTTTGCGAGTGTAAAAATCATGGGTAATGGTAATCACTGCAGCACTTTAGCTGATTTTTGGCCTTCAATTTATAAAATTAAAAGGGTTAAGTCCAACAATCACTTGAAGGGACAATCCAATTATCAGTGAGGCGGCAGTAACAGTATGTGGTTAAAGGTGTGCGTTATTCAACACAAGGGATTAAACAGAAGCTAAACTTAATTATTCAGGAATTCCTAATTGTTATTGCATGGCTTTAACTCTAACAACCAAAGTCAAGGATTTATACATGGTTCTGCTCCGCTGAAGGTAATTTGGGAATTTTGGCAAAACTCAGAAAATGAAGGGTTATTTCCTCAGGATGAGGTTATGTTTCCTTGATCAAAGCTGACAGCAGCGTTACAGGATAAAGCGCACTGGGGGTATTAAAGTATATTTTATAGGTCAACTGAAATGTCCTGGAACACAACTATAACCTGCCATCATTTAAAATTGAGCGAGGCTTCGCTTTATAGGTTAAGTCATGCAGACAGTGTGGGTTCCCCTGGGTTTGTGGTTCCCCAGTTTTAGTCATTCATTTTTATTTTGTTCGTTTAAATCGCAGGTCAAAGAAGACTTAATGACCTCTACGAAAAATCAATAACAGTCATTTCAAAGATGCCATTAAGTATTGGCAGAATCCATATTTTATTTTAAAGCTCCAATTAAATATGGGGTCAAATGAATCATTGTGTAACAAAGTTAAAGTGAGCCACCAGAGGCAAAGTGATAACAGTTTACACTTGGCATTGGTTTTTAATTAATTTTATTCTGACTTTTTGTTTCCAGTTCGAGTATCACATACCCAATAAGTAGCTACTTAAAGGCAGAAGTGTTGACCAGTATGCCACCACACTGCCCCAGTTATTATTATGCCATGTAGTTAAATACTCGAGCCCAGGGGTGTCAAACTCATTTTAGTTCAGTGGCCACATTTAGTTAAATTTGATCTATAGTGGGCTAGACCAATAAAATAATAATGAAATAATATATAAATAATGTCAACTCTAAACTTTTCTTTATGTTTTACAGTGAAAAAAGTGAAATTACATGATAAAATATTTACATCTACAAACTATCCTTTAAAGAAATGTGAATATGAACTTATTATTATGCTTTAGTTTATCATTTCCACATGTATATAACTTACAGATCACAGCGGATCTATAGATATATAAGATATTTCCAGTTGTTCAGATTTTTTGTGAAATCATACTTTGTTTTACTGTAAATACATGAAAACATTTACAAATAAACATTTGGACTTGAGTATTTATAGGTTATTATGAGAATGAATGAGTCTGAATGTGGATCCTGAACTAAAATGATTAATATCTTGTATAATTGTGTAATTTTTGCATTTCATAAATTCATCCCAGGGGCAGCCGCTGGGCCGCATGTTTGACACCAGTGCTCTAGCCATTATTCTCAATAAAAATAAATAAATAAAAATACGTGAAATTAAGTGTGCTAAAAGGTTTGGGCATATTTGTGTGCTTATGGGATTTCTGTGTTCGACTCGGTTATTTGTTGACATTAGCAGGCTCCATTTCTATGCTTAAAATAGTTAATGTTGCACTTCAGTTTGAGTGCACTTCAGTCCTCTACACAAGATTTGTTGCATAGGCTGTTATCATGACAGAAAGCAACTGAGGCATTCATAAGCTTAAAAACTGACTCTGCTAACATCAACAAATGAAGGGCTCCAAAAACAAACCAGACTCAAAAAGACTAAACACACAAGTATGTCTGAAACTTCTTGAAACACACTTAGTTTCTATTATTTTGTTACATGTCATTGACAATAATGGCCAGACCATTTAACTACATGCATAATAATAATTGTGCTGGTGGGGTGGTGCAACCGTGTTTAGTTCACCTGTTCTTTCTGAGCCAAATGGGACGCCTGTGGGATGGCCTTTTTCCACCACCAGTAAAAACATACATTTTTCTGTCAGAGTGCCCGACCAAAGTGCTGATGAAGATCTAGAAACAGTCGTCAAGCAGCTTACTACTCCCAATGTGCCATGTTCTAATGCTAGGTACTGTGGGCCGGATCTACCAAAGGTTGCATGTGTAGAAACATGTGCAAAATGAGCTTTCAAAAGTGCAAATATGTCCAGTTAGTACGTTTGCCACAATGAATATGCACTATGGGACATTTACATGCAATTGTGCGTGTGCTGGGAGGAGAAAAGGTAAATATATTAATTTAACACACGCAAAGTGATTCATCAAACCTGAAAGCAAGTTTGCTCAAAGAAACTGTGTCAATATTTAACACATGTCAAAGGGAGGTGCAAATGGTTTGGATGCATAATTGCACACACGGAAGTGGTTATTGATGCACGGAGGAGACATCGAAATAATGAAACTAAATGCAGAGAACACATTTTTCACCCTCATGTGAACATTTTTGGAATGAAGGAAGAACAAAAATGATGAACTGATGACTAATTAAAAATAAGCACTGACATATGCACACCTGACAGTTAACCCAACAACCCTCCGTGCCCCCCCACCTCTAAAATGAAAAATAAATGAATGAATGAGTCATGCAATTCCTTCTATCACAATGTTACATTTCCTTGCATCTGGATCATTCCAGCACACTGTTGCCTTAGTGCTGGTGTATCCCAGAGCAGTTTATACAGTGTACCATCTCCATGACATCAACATGTAGCGCACACAAAAACCTCATTTAATGGGGTGGTCTCCAAGACTTTGCACCTGCTGTCATTTGCATAAGCAACCTTTGTAAATCACACAGAAACCACGATTCAAGCCCACACACAAAATTCTAGATTTCGCAAGCGAATTAATACATGCAAATTAGTACACGCAAATCAGTACATGCAAATTAGTACACGCAAATTGGGACATTTTGTAGATCTGGCCCTGTGTGTATGAGGATGGGTATAATGTAGAGATCAAACTTTTTTTAATGGGAATAATGATGCTGATTTTCATATCTGAAACCTTAATAAGATGAAGCAGGTATAAAATGAACAAGTTTTTAGATTATTTAAGTATAAGAAATGTTACTTTTGCGAACAGCCACTCTACTTCTTGTCCATGAATACTAATTGGACTCATGGTTGGACTTTTCCCAACTTCAATGGCATCAGTTTTGGAACCCAACTTCTAGAGTCTCTTGCTTCATGTGGAGGACTTGGGCAACTAGTCATCTCTGCCCCCTGTGTCAGTGACTAACTGCCGGGTGGGATGTCAGAGGGCTGCTCTTCACTTTGATGATGACTCACAGTGGCATGGTGCTTTTGATCCTCTCCCCAGCTTTGTGAATAAAGAATACGCTTTGATTGACGCTGTGCACATTATGGCCGTTTGAGAGTTGGCAGGGGAGAAAAAGACACGTCTGTCATGTTGAAAAGCCCCCTGTCTTTACTGCTGGGGGCCAAGTTGAGGCAAAGTACTTCTGAGCTGTTTTCAACATCTAGCCTTATACAATGCCTATTATAGAAGCCTTCCCTCAACAACAGCTATCCATCCTTTGTCATGTGCTGCATGTTTGATTCCAGCAGTGTTTGATCAACACCCACAGCTATTTAAGTACAGACAGCCTGAATACAGATTGGGTTAGTTACAGTTATGTGCTAAAATGAACCTTCAGTGCTTATTACACACACACACATACACAATGTGACATGGCAAAGTAGAGTGAGGATCAGCCTTAATCAACCATAATGGATGATAAAATGAGCTTAGCCACTGCTACAAAGCAGAGTCCTTTTCGTACTTTCAGATCCTCCTCAGTATTCTAACCCAGTGCAACCTCATAAGCAATTACAAGCGTATTATGCAGGGATAACAAGAAAACAACGGAATGGAAATCTAGGAGCACGAAGAAACACACAAACGCAGTGTATTGTTTTTGGGCTAATTGAGGTGTGTGCCTTTGAATTACACAAAATAGGTGGAAAAGACTAAACCTCACAAGAATAATGACAATAAAATGTAAAACAGATGTGTCTGGAATTTCAATGCAGAAAATTTGATACACTATATACACTGAATATTTCATTGCAGACAATGTGAATCCCCATGAGGACGGCTAAGCCTGGGTTTTAATATGTTAAGGAAATGTACTGAACAGCTAAGGGATGTCACACGCATTTGTCACTGTATCTGGGGGAATCAAACAGACATTTCTGAATACAGCCTCGCTGGTTATTGGTCCCAGCAGGGAACATGAGACATGAAACATGTATTCAGGGATTTGGAAATATAATACCTTGTGATGTTATAATCAGTACAGGATGTATGTGATCAGTATGAGGTTACAGAGCTTTATCAGGATGTGAGAGATGGGATAAACCCATGACCTGCAGATTACAGATCTGTCAGCAACCTTTAAGGGCAAAGAGAGCTGAGGGTGTATATAAAAGTCTTCATGGATGCACTTGACTGAGAATGTGTGCATGTGAGTGTGTGCAATATGTATGTGTTAGGTGTCTTTGTGTGTATAAGCATTCTGTAACAGTTGAGCCGTGCTGAGCTGTACTCTGTGTACTGGACGAATTCAAAGCAATCTGCCACCTCTCTCAGAACTAGCCAAGCACTGCGAGTAATACAAAGGACAGCACAGAACACCTGCTGAGATGATGGAGATGGCTGGCAGCCAAGACAACATATGGGTCTTATTCTGGCCCTAATGAAGACAACCTGACATAAATATCGGACAAAACGGACCGCTCAGGAGACCCAAGGCGTCCCGCTGCAGTGTTTGCTGACATTGATGTAAACATCCTTTGGGTGGTGAAAGAAGCAAAAGAGAGAATGAAAGTCAAGTTGCGGGGGGATGTAATATGATATATTCAATGCATAACAATGCAGCTTCCCAAAAGCGTAAACATCTCAGTCGTCTTTGAAGTCCACAGGTAACTGAGCGTACCTTCCACAGTTGCTGGATGAAATGATTTTTGTGCAGTAAACAAATGCTAGCACGCAGCCCTCACAAGGTGTAAGAAGCATCAGCACAATTGTGTGTTGGAAGAAAAGTTCCTTGGAGCTTGAAAGACTTTCGTAGCCTCAAGCACAGAGCCCTAGTCACAAAAAAACAAACATCAGTCTAAAGGAATCAGAGGTAATCTAGTCAAGTCAACAAAAAACTTTTTTGTACTCGTCTGGTCACGTCAAAGCATAAATGTAAAACGTTTTCATAAGATATTTTTTTGTAAATAGTAGGCAGAATAGGAATTGTGCCAAAATACTGTTCTTCTTGTGGTACCAACAGTTTTGATCTTCAGCTCCAAACGACCTACTTCATTATTTTTATAAAAATTGACAGAACAAACAAAACCTAGTAATTCAGTAATACCATAGCTGCCCTGGCCTTTGTCCTTGTTGTTGTCATCTATGTGGAAGCCTGTGAACAGTCTGGGAGGCTAACTGTTAATATAACTGCCTGACAAGGAAGCTCTGGCTGTTTAGAGAGATAATGGCCTGGACCCCAGTCACAATAATAGTCTCCCTCTGCGAAGAAATGTTGGACAGCCAGTTCACTCCATGTTGCCTATTTTTAGTACACCATAATTAATACTCTGTAATTGAAGCATATAAAGAAAGCTGAGAGGAGAACAGGGGATCATTGCATGTAAAAGCGAGCAAGTCAACCAAAGATGTGAAATGATAGTCGTCACAGCTGTCAAATCGCATCTCAATTGACATTTCTTTGCCTTTCTTTTTCTTTTTCTTTTTTTTTTTAATTCAGCACCAGCACCCAGGGCCAATCTTCAGCCTGGAGTTATACATTATAAATGCTGAACAGAAATCATATGCAAAACAGTGCGGTTCACTTCTGTCATGATTTCATAGAGACAAAGGCTCTTTTCGACAGAAAGTGACAGAAAAGATTAATAATCGTCTATTAGTGTCGAAGTTCATCAGCTTCCTGTTTCGCGGGATGCCCGTGTACATTGCGGATCGTACTGATGACATCTCGGGATCTGTGTTCTTCAGCCACACATAATTCCTCAGAGTTTCAAACCATCTAATTTAGCAGTCTCATATTATCACGCCTGCTGTAATCCGTTCATTAGGGGAACAATCTCAAAGACTTTTTTTTTTTTTTATAATTAATGGCATTTAAATGATGATGTGATGTACTGTATATGTGGGAGCAGTCTTCCTTATAGCATGTTAATGATCCACAGCATTCTGCTAATCAGTCAATTAATCACCATCTTATGAATTTAATCTCTTACTTAGGCCCTGTTCTACATAATAGGTTTTAAACATTCAAATCCATGCTTGGATTGCAAATGAGGCTCATTCTGAAGCCTGATGCGTTCCTTACACCGGGCTTCTATTGGCAGCCTTTGATTCAGGATGTTACAAAATCTATCATTTCGCTGTTTTTTCTTTATTAACTAAAAAAGATGTCACCCAGAACATCCATTACAGTTGTTCCAAAGAAGTAATTACTGCTATTTAATGTTTTTTTTTTGTGCGTCTACCATGGGTGTACATATAGTTTATGCACCCCCAGCATCTATTCACAAAGCTCAAACGCTCATTTTGCTTTGGTGATTTCACATAACACAGCCGAAAAACAAACTCATGTTTATTTATCACATACTTAAATCTCTCATATCAAGAGCTTAGTTTGTCAAAGAGGGAGTGAAATCGAAGTCTTTGGGAAAACTATACACGGTGATGAAACAATTTGCAATGCATTCTTGGATTGTCTTTATAAAATAACACAATCAAAGAATGCTTGTTTTTCCTTTTTGTTCATGAATTCAGACACGCATTTCTGATTTGTCTGGTATTTATGAAGTGAAGCTAAATTAAAACTTTGTTGTGGTAACATAGATCCTAATCTTTCCATGTTCTATGAAAACTCTGTTAATCTTGTCTGGTCTGCGGACAAGCTGGAGGAAACTCAAAGAATAACGCATACTTGACAAATTTAAAACTATATTTACTGCATTTTGTCATTGTAAATAGAATACCTTATGGATTATAGGAAAATATCCAAGATGATGAAGCAATTTGATTAATGTCCTGGGCATCTTCCATCCTTAGACGCTCCTATTTGGCAAGGAAAAACTCCCAAAAACCCAATGGGAAAAAGAGAAACCTTGGATGGATGGACAAGCTCTAATAAATCATTAGATGCTCAGAACCTTTAACTCTTATTGGGTCAATTTTAACATACTGCCGTATAATTAGTAGAGATGTAATAATATTAAGCAGTGGCGAAACATATTAGGTTTAGCCACAGCTTTTTGCTTGAGAGTGAGTGAATGTTGGCAACCATAACTGTTATTTTACATCAATTAGCCATGGGGTGTTTAAATCAAATAAAACTTTCATAATTACTTGCCTTAGCCAAACATTTTGCTTATATGAGAGTTAACACTGCCAGTGCACAGTATGATATAGTCATACCTTGATTTGCAATATAACTGAGCTGACAGAAGCTCTAATGTGATTTATTTGTGTTCTGCCTGAAGGATTCGATGACGGCAAGAGCAGATAGAAATGAACACACTAGTGCAGAGCGACAGATAAATTACAGGTTTTACTCAACATGAAGCTCGCCAAACATCATCTGAGGGAGACATTTCTGCTCAATTAACACATTGCAGTTTCTTTTATCAGCCTGCTTTCTCTCCATGCTAATATTTAGACATGCTGTTATTTATGGAAGAGGCCAGTGCACAAGGCAGGCTCCTGCTGACGAGCAAAGCGCTCAGCATCTGTACTGTTTTTTTTCTAGAAACTTCTGTAAACGTCCAACTGGACTGTTAATGAGAGGCCCCCTGTAAAACAACCTGTCACATTATTCAACTCACACATCTGCTGGAATACTAAGCAGGTTGCACACAAACACCATGAATCATCAATAAACAAAAATAGACTATAATAGGCAATGGTACCTAGAAGGCAAGAAGATGACGGATATTTGGATTTGTGCTCCCGAGATGCACCATAATCAAAACCCATCTCATAATCCTTCAGTAAAATCCTTCTGCATAATTGTCTTGTCTTCGTGTGGTAACTAAGACTGACTCACGATATGTGCACCAAAAGAACTCCCTCATTGTCTTACCCATTGCTCATGTCTTGCCTCAATGTAGAAATGTAGTGCAGAGCAATGCAAAAAGAAAGATGTGCTGAGCAGTTAGCTCCTATATCAGACTTTAAAATTGGCTCCTTTTCCTGGTTATAAATTCACTATTAATTTAACTCCCAAAATGAAACTGCTTAGTAATATAGCCCAAATATGCTCAATATAATAACTTTGACATTAGAGCATATTAAGCCATACATCGAGATGTGTTGTGACATGTCACATACAGTAGAGGGGTAATGACCACCTGAAGCAATCTTAACATGTGCAATATGTTCTGCCCTATCAATAGTGAAACAGGCTTTATTTGAGTCGAGCTGACACATTACTTGGCTCCTCATATATAGAAGGCCGTTGGCAATGAAAGCTGTGTTATATGGTCCGGTAGTGCTGACAGGTTTCTTTCTCCTTCTCTTCCCTCCCCCTCTTTTCCTTTTATTTCTCTCTTGTCTAGGCTGTGGAGAAGCTGGCACGTGGCGTAAGGAGGTGGGAAGGATGGATCTCCAGTCCAATGTAAGAGCCTCCCCCCGGGGAAGCCGGTGTCGGACGCAAGGCCTCATGGGCCGTTGACCTACTGTCTCTGTGATTTATGGCGGCTGGGGGCCTCTGGCCACTGCAGACTCCTCTCCTCTCTCTCCTTTATATCCCTTCACCCATACCGCAGGATTGTAAGGAGCCACACACACTGCATCACCCTTTGCAGGAGTATTCGAAGAGGAATTCCTTGCACATGCTGAGCTGCAGCACATTAGCTTCCTGCACAGTTTCATCCAAAAATAAACAGTCCAATAAACATTTCCACAGTGCAGCACCTTGTCTCGTAATTGCATCACGTATCCATTAGATGAAGCCAGCTTATTTGACAGTGTGTGGATTACTATCACTCATGGTGCATCAGCTGTAAAGCCCTCAACATAGACCATGTTAAGGGGCAGAACCAAATCAATGGAAGTGCACTGAGTAACAAGTTGATGCTCCTCTTTTCACATGGCCTGAGAGCAATCAGCAGTCAGAAACTCTCCGCTGACTCACACACTACTCGGCTTCTATGTTGCATTAACCATCATTAGCAGTGGACTACTAATGCAGTGATTTACAGTATTGTTTTCATCTTAGATTGGTTTCCACAGTACCATAAAGGCTTGGAGTGGACAGTCCCGGGTTTCCCCTTCAGGACTATATATTTTTTTAACACTGTAGGCAGATAGTGAGTTAGCAGTTGCCCTCGCCATGGTGTTGCCGCCCCCAGACAAACGCCACGTGTGCCTGACCACCATTGTCATCATGACCAGCATGGCCTTCATGGACGCATACCTGGTGGAGCAGAACCAGGGTCCAAGGAAGATTGGTGTGTGCATCATAGTGCTGGTTGGAGATGTATGCTTCCTCATTGTCCTGCGGTATGTGGCAGTGTGGGTCGGTGCAGAGGTGAGAACTGCCCGACGAGGGTACGCCATGATCCTCTGGTTTCTGTACATCTTTGTGCTGGAGATCAAGCTCTACTTTGTGTTCCAGAATTGCAAAGCTGACAGGAAAAGTCTGGAGACAGTGGCCCGCAAGGCTTTGACGTTACTGTTATCTGTGTGTGTGCCGGGTCTATATTTGGTTCTAGTGGCTTTGGATAGTATGGAGTACGTGAGAACTTTCCGGAGGAAGGAAGACATGAGGAGTCGTCTGTTCTGGGTGGCTCTGGACCTGTTGGACCTCCTGGATATCCAAGCCAACCTTTGGGAGCCTCAGCGGACGGGTCTGCCGATCTGGGCAGAGGGTTTGATGTTCTTCTACTGTTACATCCTTCTGCTCATCCTGCCCTGTGTGTCACTTAGTGAAATCAGCATGCAGGGGGAGCACATGTCACCCCAGAAGATGATGCTGTACCCGGTTCTAAGTCTGGTCACAATAAATGTGGTGACCATTCTCATACGAGGTGTAAACATGGTACTGTTTCAAGATAGCCGTGTTTCCACCATCTTTGTGGGTAAAAATGTAGTTGCTATTGCTACGAAGGCATCCACCTTCTTGGAGTACCGGAAGCAGGTAAAGGAGTTCCCTCACCCACAGAACGCAATGGCGCTAGAATTACAGCAGAACTCTGTCAGCCACACACAGCCGCTGCCCAATGCCACCAGTTTGCCCCATGAACCCTCGCCGGCACAGGATGTCATTGACACATGACCGCCAGCTCTGAAATCACCACTACAGACTGAACGCTTTTATGAAAGCTCCGGGACTGGAGATGGATAGAGAAATAACCTGCATGACAGGATGATATTCTGCTCTTGTCAAGCCCACATGAACTGCTCTGAAACCATAAAAGAGATTTTCAGCATCACCTGCCTGTCAGAACATACTGTAAACCTACACTTGACTGAGTGCAGCGTGCAGACTTTGAAGTCAAAACAAAAAGGTTTTTAATCGTGCTATTGTGTTTTTAATTGTTAAAAAAAAAAAAAATCACACTTTATTAAGGGACAATCTGAATATTGCGCAACCTGGTGACATTATGTTGTGTAAAATGGATCCCCCCCCCCCCCCCTCCTCCTATGTGTATCTTGTAATTTTTAAAAGGTCACTTTTTTGACAGTGCATCTGTGGCATTTCCTTTGAATTTCAGCAACAAAGGACATACCACTCAGCATGAAGCACTTTTGGCAAGGAAGAGCAGAGAGTGACGAGGTGGGTTACGAGGGTCGGTGCTGTGGTGCTGTGCTAGAGCTAGGTTGGTGGCAGACAAATGCATATCCCCCTGTGTTTGGTTCTGCTGAGAAAGGAGCTCTGTAGAAGCTGCTACCTCGGTCATTGGGACACTTTATGACCAAAGGTCTGATTAAAGCACCGACGCTCAGCACTATACCACACTGCAAGCAACCAAGCATGTGTTTTAATGTGTGCTCGCGTGTGAATATGTACACGCACACAAGTATGTGTGAGCGTATGTGCCCGAACGAAGGCACACCTGCCTGAAGATGTGTGTGTGTCTGTAACAGCTTATGTTACATCAGATAGTTTCAGAAAAGATAATGAGTGGTTGATTTGTGTGATGAAATGCAAAAAGAGAAAAATATGTGGAGATGTCAGAAAAGAAAGGATGGGGGAAACATACTCTTTATTTCCTGTACTGTACATTCCTTGAAAAATTAGCTCAAGCCTTGAAGTCAAAGAATACAGAGATCCAGACAATGCCTCACAGAAAACATTGACAAATTAAAAACATGAATAAAATTTAAAAATACAAACAGAAAACACCATTTTTCCTGACATTATTATTATTTTCATTATTATTATTATTATTATTATTATGTACATTCTTTAACTGTCGGAGGCCAATGATGTTTTAATAAAAGTATATATAAAAGAATAACAGTGTTTTGTTTTATATGACTTATAATGACAACTGACTGATACTGAAGGACAGCAACAAACTACACATATTACATCAAAGTCTTTTTTGTGCATTTTAACTATTATTCTAAGTGGTCTGCGTTACAATATAGTAAAAAAAAAAATAACAGCAGTTGTGCTAGTTAATGATCTCCATCACCAATGGTTCTTAATTTTTTATTATTATTATTATTATTTTTTTTACATTGGACTACCCCTTGAAATATATATATTTTTACCCAAGTACCCCCAGTTTTCAATTCAGCATTTTTGACTGTAAAAAAAAAAAAAAGAAAAGAAAAAAAAAAATATGGCAAAATTTGTTTATGTGCCAAAGGAGGATTTATTTTCAAATTTTTAAAAAAATATATATATTTAACTATAATATATAAAAAATGACAACATTTTTAAAGCACATTTTTGTGCAAAATATAACCTGAAAAATGCTCCCTGTTATTGATAAGAAAAATAAATAAATTGGCCATTAATTAATAAATCAACCTTTCATCAACAAAAAATAATTACATAGCTACTCGAATAAACTAGTTTTGAATAATGTAAAATAGAAATGTTCTTAAAATGTTATAATAAAATGAATGTATTTATTTTGGTTTATATTTCAGGATTATTCGGATTATTTTGTATTTGTACATGATGAATTATTTAATGTAAAAAAAAAAAAAAGTCAAGTTCCCCCAGGGTGTCTTCAAATACACAAACATAGGACATCAGATGATTAATCCATACAAATTCAGGACACCAATCTTGAGTGAGAAAGGAAAAAATGGAGACGATACCTAAACGCAGACTTGCATCCCAATCATTTCTACCAAAGGTTGAAAAACCAATGTCAAGAAAATCCTTCACTGCAAAAAAAGAACCAATTCAGGTCCAAAACAAGCAACACCTATATAACACGGTATGAGCTTTGTTTACCCACTAGTGTGAAGAGAGAGAGCTGTTCACAAAAACTCTGAATCCAACCTGCACAGGAGGATTTCATGTTCATTTGCGGTAACAGCAGCTTTGCTGATAATTCCACAGGGTATTGGCAGGAAAGTGTGTGGTGTTGTATAAACCTGAAGAACTAGTTCACATGTGTTGCTTACTTAAACATGACCTACATGCATTAGATCTGTGGCTTACTTAATTCTAGATTCATTAATATTAAGCAGGATAAAGTCATGTTTTACTTTTGAATAAATTATTAGAAAAGTAATTGTACTTTTTACACATGTTCACCTACAACACAGACACAGTACTTTCAGTTACACTCCATGTTAGCGATAACATTGGTATTCTTTCTACCTCTGGCAGTTCCACAGTAAAGGTATCTGTTGTGTTTTGCATGGAAGACCAAACAGCACATTAATATTTAAGCTGAGCAGCCTCCTTCTGGACTCCAGCATTAATTTTCCAGCCCTCAGGCTACCACCTTTGGAAAAGCAAGCAAGCAATGAATTTATCTTTAAAATGTGATAAAAATGCATGAACCTTTTTCCCAACCGTTTCTCCTTTTACCTCACAGTTCTCATTATCACCTTCGCCACTTTTTTTTTTTTTGCCTCTGTTAACACAAATCTTTTCAGGAGCGACCCTCAGTTATCAAAAGGAAACCTTCACAGTCGATGCACCGTCTTTGGATTGCTGCGAAGGAATGTATTAAGTGATCCAAGTGTTGTGGAACGACAGGGAGGTCGCCCACATGAGGAAAGTCTCTTGGCTGTCGACAGGTTAACTAAGGTTAACTGCTGATCTCAGCTCACAAAGACTCACTCAGACCTTGGATGGCCTCACTCCATTAACAATAACTGTCAGCTGCGGAGCGACTAAGAGACTTGATGATTGCTTTCTCTCTTACTTGACATAAGCAGAAGTGGAATATTTTCAAGTGATCATCCTGATTTCATTCATGGTCTTCAATATACCACTTTAAAAAGCTATTAGTGGAGCTAAATTCAGTTGATTCATGTGTTAATTTAATCTGTCATCAATTGCAGAGGTAAAGGAGTACAACTATATGGAAACTCAAGAAATAAGAGGGCTGTTCTCTGCACTGATGCAAAGACAGCTCAATGTTTGTTGTTTTTCTATTTTTATATAGTCAGAAATAATGCGTATTTGGCTTGGAGACAAAAGTTATATTTTCTTGTTCACTGCTTGACAAGGTTTTTTTCTGCGAGATACACAAAATACAAAAGAAGGCAGATTGATAAAAACCTTGACCATCACTATACGCACACACAGAGGTGCTGATATCATTCCACACCCACTTTTCTGTTGCTTCCATCTCATCAAACAACCAATCATTTCAGTGAGTGGAATCAGTTTACACTATCTGCCTGTCTCTCTCTCTCTCTCTCTTTCTCTCTCTCTCTGCTGTCGAAACATATTGATTGTCCTCGCTGGTGAAGTATTAAATATTTCTGGGAGGTGTATATCTCTGGGTCATGTTCATTCTGGTTGCCTT
>JAPSES010000098.1:3369377-3383463 GCA_029822895.1 Maxillicosta whitleyi | reverse complement strand
ACTGAAAAGGGGAAACGGAGTGAGCGGTAACATCTCCCTGATGCCAAAAGGCCATGCCAGAGAGTCCGGTCCAGACTGAAGGAGAGAAGGGGAGCTGCCAAGGACAAGACCCTCCTTCAGGGGTCAAAAGAGAAACAGGAGGGTACTATCCTCTTTGGGTACAGGGTAATTTGGGAGCTTTCTCTTAGGAAAGACAGTAAAGGAAGTCGGGTGAACGTAGAGGGGTTTTGGTTGGAATCAGGATATCCTTGGTAAGTATTTTTTTTCTTCTTGTACTCTGGTTTGGTTTGTAGACAGGCTTTGGAATGGTGTGTGGAAATCTACAATGTGAACAGTGAAAACACACACCAACAATCAACAGGGGCACTTATGATTCTGAGGTCCCCAACATCTAAAAGGCATGCTAGATGGGTAGAAAGTTAACAGGCGCACAGAGAAACTAAAGACTTAATAGTAGTAACAGGCAATGCCCAAAAACAATGGGCATTAAGGACTGGCACTGTGTGACAAGAGGACAAGATAGAGACACAGAATGGAGTCCATTCCTACAGTGTACCGCCTCTTGGGATAATTCGATTCATGTTTAGGACTGAATTCCGAGGAAAGGGAGCACAAGGAGGAGAAAAGGAGTCTGTGGATAGGTCCAGTATTATTGAAATCAAAAGAAAGGAGAAAAATTTGGAGTCGATATGGGATCATTGAGGTTTTGGTATCCGGGGCATGCTGCTGTGCTCTACGTCTCCATGCACATGGGTAGGTTGACAAAGGTGAAGACGTTGTACTCAATCATGATGGAGAAGCAGAGGAAGACGGCGTACAGGACCAGGACGTAGATGCCCAGCTTGACATCCAGCCTCCACTTATTCAGGTGGATCCCCAGCACCTACACAAATACACACACACACACACACACACACACACACACACACCTCGTGTCAGCAGAAGTGTGTCCACTCTCAGCTTCATGTCAGGTAACTGATCGTTTGAACAAAACACCGCAGGACTTAAAGCTGCCCTTATGGCACAGTCACTTGAGAACTGTACTTGAAAAAAGGTTTTTAAGGGTCATATTATTCTTTGCCTGTGAATCTAATTTTAAAATGCTAATCGACAAGATGTGTTTTTTTTTTTATTTCCCCCTTTGGTCAGTTATTACACTACAGCAATGTGGTCAGTTTTTTCTGACAATTAATTTAAAGTCACTGTGGCTGTTTTTTTTGTTATTTTTTCCCCTGCATTCAGCAATCGAAACTACTCCTGCTGAAGCCAATAGACCGTTTTCATAGCAGACATTTTGGCTTGTAAAAGCAGGCAAAGCGCAGGTGTCACAGATGACATTAACTGTTCCGTTTAGCTGCCTTCGGAGGCCATTCCAGGGGACCAGCAAGTACTATTCCAAGACCCAATACTCATTCACTTAAATGGGACGGAGCCACTTTTAACACATCTGGACACCTGCTTTTCCTGACTCCAAAGTCCAAATTTTTATAATGAAAATGATCTGTAATCTCTGTTTGTTTAGGGGGATTGATCTTGATTTATTGAGACATTAGTTCGTATAAACACGGACATGTGTAATGCATCTAACACAGCATGGGGGGGTTGGCTGGAATTCAAATGGGGTCACCTGAAATTTCTAGTAATTGCTAATAATAATAATAATTAAAAAAAACATGGTGAGTTCAGAGAGACAATCCCAATACATAAAAGACATGACAAACTGAAGCTGAAGCACTGTGGTACTATATCTGTCAAATGTTCATTGTGGTCTATTTAAGATGCTGCAGTTCTTTCATAATTCATAGTTTAGTTATTCTTTTTTTTAATATTAATTATCATCCTTGTAAATCCAAGCTGGACTGACTGTACATATCCTGACCAAAGAAAATAAAATGTTCACTTTCTGAAGTAATCTCAACCTGTTTTTTCTGCCTCTGTCCATAATAATATACATTATATTGCCTAAATATCACCTAAAATTCATGTTAATTTGCAACACAGTATAGCAAACTATTATATGATCAAACACAAATTAATTTGTTTTTTAAAAATGGTCTCCGTTGTGAACATTGCCAGAAATTTCTATTTTTGTTAAAATGGGGTCACGAGTCAGAAAAGGTTAGAAACCACTGGTGTAACTGTTGACACACCTTAGAAATGTACCTCACAAATTTCAACAATGTTTTCAAAACATGAGGCAAACGCATCAGCTCCTAAGTAATGCCAATGCAGAAGTATATTAATGTTGTAAATCAGCTGACTGAGGTGGCTCCAAAAAGTAAAGTGGTTTACATGCAGCGTGAAATAGCGTAAACATTAGTGATGACTTCTTACCGTAAGAGCCACAGAGCCGAGAAGAAGCACCACTGAGTACACCAGCCCCCGACTGTTAATCATAACCTGCAAACGAGTGAGAGATCGGCCATTTATTTCATGCTCCTCAACCTCAGTATACACAATTAGAAAGTACAAATGAGGTCGAAGCGCTTGTGAAGTAAACCCCCTCCCTTACCTCTGATCCATAGCTGACGCACATGGTTTGGATCGCCCAGGGAACCCCCAATCCTACTAGAATGTCGAACACATTACTGCCAATTGTGTTAGAAACCGCCATGTCTCCGAGGCCTGGAATAAACACACGAAGAAACATCCTTTAAAAACCACCTCCAGTTTCACTCAAGTATAGATGTTTTTTTTGTTTTTCATAACCACTTTAATTCTAAGTTTCAGATTTTGTTGTGTACTTTGATATTCACAGGGGCCCATCCTCAATCACTTGGAAGGTAGTGACATTTGAGAACGCTCCAACATCCATAAAGTTGTGTTTTCTCCGAGTACTCTGCATCCATATTTGTGCATTGTTCATTGTCGTATACTAGGTAAAGCCAAACACCATTACGGGTAATGAAATTCTTAGGCTAAGAGGCAACTCGATGTTACATTTTAATAAGGTTTAGGGTTAATGGCTATGTTTGAGATGAAAGTAAATGTAAATTTATTCATTAATTACAAACTTGTATGGAGTATTTATCAAGAAAAATATTCAAAACAGAATAATAAACAACAAATCAGTGCAATCACCGCCTCTATAAAAGCTAAAAAGTGTCCATATTTTTGCATGATTTGTGTGTAGCTTTTACAATTATAACCTGAAATATAGAAAATAAGTCCAACTGCAGGGAAACATCTTATAAATTGTCCTTCTGTACTGTACTCTGGGCATCCCTCTGCCAAAATATTTATTTGAGTTATCCAACAATGAGCTCAATGGGGTTGTAAAAGCCAGATATTTGTATCGATTTATGAGGGAAAGTTATACCTTGCCGAGCCACAATGAGACTGGCAATGCAGTCTGGGACGCTGGTGCCGGCTGCCAGGAAAGTGATGCCCATGATGACATCAGGGATTCCCAGAGTGTAGCCAATTATAGTCACCTGAGAAAACATAAATAAAAAACCATTAGACCTCAGGGTTCCTCTGTTTTCATGACCAAATGCAGCGAAACGTATTGGATGTGTCATATTCACTTGGGCATGACAGAACAAGCTCAAGATCTTAATCTGCACCTTTTTGCATCAGCAGACAATTAAACACTGCAGTTTATTCACTCTAAGCAAAATACTTTTTTATAACACTAGAATAAATGTATCACGTCGCTCAGAAATGGCATTTAGTGATGTAATGTTTACAAGATTTATTCCCATTTTATGGTGAGGTTGTTTAAGTCACCTACTACATGCTTGCTACTTTATATTTATTATTTTTTGTCACTTTAACAACCTTGTTTTTAGTTTATCTCTTTATTTTTCCTATTGTATTGTTGTATACTGCCCTGTGCTGCTGTACACTTGCATTTCCCCCTTGGAGGATCAATAAAGTACGGTGTTTAACACATTTATTAGACCAAAACAAGAGAACATAAACATAACTTGTTTCAAATTAACACTGTAATTGTTATTCATTCAGAAAATGACCAACTGGAATAACAAAATAGTCCTTGTTGACGAATAATATTGTCAAAAATGTCAATATTTTGTGTGTCCACCTTGGTGCAGATAACAGTTTACATTCTCGCTGCCATTGTTTTTATGTAGTTTTACACATGAATGAAAAATAATAAGTGGAATTGTGCAACTTCATTAAAAAATGGTAATTTACTGCTGCATTTCTCTTTGTATTTTTGGAAAATATAAGCGTCCAAATACACAAATGAACCAAAGACTAATAAAAGTGGGTTTATATAAATATGACCCCTTTAAAAAACAACATTATATTTGAATGATTTTAAGATCATATCAAATTGAGCTCAATTATCATTAAAGACTGAGATGAACTTGATTTAATAGAAATACCCAAGATATGCAAAATAGCTTTTTAAGATTTTAATGTGGAATTGTTACATATTATTGCTTTAATGTCAATTACTTCATGTTGATCTGCATCGCTATTAATAAACTCATCATTCAGCCAAATTCTCATCTCTCAGTGATCGATTATGAGGAGTATTATAGTTCAATCTAAAAATATGTCCAACTTTTTGGCTTTATGACAAAACAAACAAACAAATAGGTCACACATACCATCCAGACCATAAAGTATGAGAAGACTGCAATCCAGACAGTAGACAGGATGAACGATAGCATGAAGCATTTCTCCCAGCGAGGTTTGGCACAGTTTGGAACGGTAAAGAACAGCATCAGGAGCAGAGGCCACGAGATCAGCCACTTCACCTTACTGCCAAAACCCCCTGCGGCACAAAGATGCATTATCACCACATGTCCGGGCTTTTTAAAGTCAGACGAACAAACATTAGGGGAAAACAAATGAGTGCAAGCTTACATTTTTATGACGCGCTCCCCATTATGTTTTATACATAAACGCCACCATTATCATGACCTATAAATGTTACTTTAATTTATAGTGTAATCTGGTATTAAACTAGTTCCCTTTCATACAGTAGATGATGTGCAGATTTTTTATCCTTTCCAACAAATGGACTTTTTCCATTCTAGTAAACATAACTGACTTTAAGTATAATACGTCATTATTCGGTGATACCATTACTTTTTTTTTTTTTTCTTTTTTTTTAACCTCGCATCCATTTTGGTGAGCTCCAGCATTTACGTACTTGTGATTATTCCAAACGTGATAGGCTTATCCAAGTCATGGCAACGTATCCATACGGAGGTCTGAAACTGTACATCTGTAATTATGTTCTCCTCCTTTGCTTTAGTGAATAGGGCAAACATGTTCCACCATCTGCCATTACTACAAACAGACTGCTTTTATTAGTTTTTTTGGCACGCGATTTTCACTTTCAGGCCTCAAAAAGCAGTAACTTGACTTATGAACAGCCAAGGTAAAGGCCTTAAAAACACCTTTTCACTACACATCTTTTAATGATTTTTACTCCATATGATACACTACCTACATACTCGGAGATAAATTGGTCATTTTCATGCTAAATCTGATTAATCAGATTCATATTCTTTTCACATCACCACCCACTGACTGATAAAAAGGGCAGCCATGCTTGGAGCTGCCAGAAAGGATGATCATTAGTCAGTGTGTATAAAGCCACTCAGTAATTTGAAGGAAGGCATCGATAACTGCTCAAGTGGAACTATATTTTCAAGCCGATCCGTCCGAATGTATACTCTCAATAGTAATAAATTACTCTGCTTCTTAGAAATGAGCACATTTAACAGATTTGTAAATATGACCCAGAACACGTCGACTTTTGGGTTGTTTTTTTCCCCTCTCGACATGTTCTCCAGAATTATCCCTGTATGCCTATTTATGCACGTTCACAAGGTAAAAAGCGTGAGTCACGTACTTGGAATGTGAAACGGGGAGATGGTGATGTTTTCCGTTTTCTCCGTGGGTTTGTCTTCTGGCACGTTGCCGTTCTCGATGTCAACCTTCCCGTCGATCACTTGTGTCTCTACGCCATTGGCAGTTTGGACCAACTTCTGGCGCTTTCAGAAAAGAGAAACTAAGTCAAAGAGCACTTGAACGGGCAGAACGTGTTGCACATTTTGGTTTTCGCTGCGGTCAAAGCAGCTGAATTTATACTGTATGGACAAAAGTATTTGGACACGTCGAATTTAGGGGCTTCTCTTCTAATAGGGGTCTGGGCCACAAAACAGTAGTGATAAATAGTTTTTTTTTTATTGTGATAAATATCATTGCATTGCTTAGTTTTGTTCAAGTCATCTTTGCACAACACCATCTACTGATATTTCCATTAATTCTATCAATACATGTAAATAACTTTTGTAAATGCAGTTTGTTGTATTTACACAGTCATCAGATATGACCCATTTGGACGTTCAGAGGGCTCCGTAGTTACCATGGAAACACCGTCATCTTCTACAACATAGAATCACCAGTAAAACCCATGGAGTTGGATCAATGATAGTGCATGAAAATGCTTGGTTTATATTCAGTTAATGATATATTTTACTGGGAAAAAGTCACTTTTTCAGCAGTTTTCTGCTTTTTGATACGATAACCTTCAATTTAAATCTGAGTCTTTATGAACATCTATATGATCAGTGAATTAAATTTAGGAAAATACAATATTTTCATTGAAAAACACAAGACGGAGAGTAATATTATAAAGAAATGGTGATAAATCGCTTAAAAAAAAGTTAAATACAGAGAAAAAAGTATAGTTCAACTGCCGCAAAAGTAGCACTGGGTCCTTATGGGTTAAACAAAATGTAATTACGGTATAAATCTATATTGCGAAACTTGTCATTGTTTTGCAGCCCAGACTCATTACTAAAGAATTACCCGATTTTCAAGCATCCAAATACACATGTCCATAAAGCGTACCCGAGACAACAACTAATAACTGTACCTCTGTTATGATGAGGCGGCTAGCCATACGCAGGCGGGTCTTCGGTCCGAAATGGCTGGTGACCATGACACGGAGCCCGGCCTCTGGGAACCTGAACTTTGTAGGGCTGGCGTTCATGATCTCGTCCACCATCACCACCGAGCCGCGGCTGTAAGCCTTGGTGGGCTTGACTGGGAGCATTGAAGTGAGCAACAGAAGGGTGAAAGTCAATTTAATAACTGAATAAGAACGTGTGCGCTCACCACATCAGTCATCGAAATGACACGAAATACATTTTCATTGTTATTGGCAGCTTTTTCATTAAGTGCATTTGCTTGACACCTTCCTGACAGTAAGTGTTAAGCCACCCTGCATTGGGAAAATGATGTGCGAATGAAATTAATTGCCAAGTACGCTCAACTGAAACATAGTGATATACAAATTTCTCCGTAACGAAGGAGTCTATCTTGCAGAAAAGTGTTCTAGAAGGACGTGCGGTGCCATTTCATATAGTCTCTAGTCTCAAAGCATCCCGGGCCAAGTTGCTAAAGAGTATTAACGGATGCTGAGGCAGACTCACTTTTTCACAATGTCAACTTTAAACGGCACCGTGCAAAATTTTAACGCCAACATACACGATCCCTATTAAGCTGAACGACAGCACAGGCTTGGCGCAGACACTACAGTGACCTCACAAGTCGAAATGTAAAAGCCCAAAACACCCCCTAAACAGCCGTGTTAATATTCTGCATGGACAGACTTGGGATGTCAGTTGACTCCACAAATTAAAGTTGATGTCTTCCGTTTTGCTCGCCGTCTCAACCAATTGATTCTTGGTAATAACGTTTAATTGAGGACACAAAAATGTGTCCTGATTGAGACGCGTTCTCACAATCGGTGCTTTACAAATAGTGTGATCACACCAATATCCTGCAAATGGTCTGTCTGAGAACATTTAGCGCGTTTGTACTGGACTGCGATGCTGGTATTCAGACTGTTTTTGGAGATGGGGGGGGGGTGAAAAAAATTACTTTCAGTTCAGATTTAACTCGTGATGATTTTTGATACAGTATCATCGGTCAAAGCGTTAACCTCTCATACACCTGTTTATATTAAGATGGTTATTCACAGCAGCCATTTTGACTTATGGCAGAAAATGAACAGGTGCAATTACTTTCATTCACAATGGCTGCGCTCCATGTTGCATTAGTTCCAGTGTTTTTCATTTGCCCATGCTGGCTTTCTGGCATGGTTTTTCTTGGACACTTGCATGGAATAAATCCATCCCTAATGCTATGTTATTAGCATCACCTGTGGTTTTCTTGCTGAGACGGGTAAAAAATGTCTGCTGTGGGAAAGATCTACTGCACACTCTTAAATATGAACACACTGTGTAGTTTATATAACAAATGTGCAGGGATGAAGTTCATTTATGGTGCTGTAATTCCTGCGATGTTTTGCAAAAAAGATCATTAATGGGGCAAATGCAAAATTTCTTTTTAGAACTTGGTGGTTTGCATGTTGTATAGATATTTGTACGCGAGCTCAAAGTGGGATAGCAGGCTTTTTTTTTTTTTATTCACATGGATGTTTTCAAAGTGTTGCGCCTAACCTTGACACGCACTCTACTTTTGTTTAACAGGTATGCTCCCTTGTCTATCAGACTTCATTCTTTCCTCCGTGTTATTTACAGAGACGAGATAGGAATAAAGCAATAAAGCATATAAAATTACTTCACTCCTGGATGAGCAGAGCTGAATATTTTTGCCTCTCTGTCCCTTTGGTGCTAAAACATCACACACCAAACCAGGAGGGGTAACATGAGTGCGTTGTGTGTTGTTACTGACATTGCGTGAATTCTGGGTACTGAACTTCAAATAGCTTTCCCAAATTGCCTAGTGCTGCTTTGAAGTTTGCCCGCCAGTCGTGAATATTTATGGGATGACCAAGATTGATTTCAACTTCTGTGACATGGACGACCTCTGGCATCAGAGCTGACAATATGCAAGGTGGCCACACATGAAGCACATGCTCATTATACTTTAAATTTTTGGGTATCTGAAGATTTTTTTTTTTAACACCTCATTTGCTCTTTGCTTACAATTAGCTATAAGATGCAGTGTATAGGGATTAAAAAAAGTTCTATGGTACATTTATTAGTTTTACTCAGCTTTAATTTGACTTATTATGCATGCAAGAATGCACATAAATTAACTGGGTAAACAGAGCCGGCATAAACATTTCCTCTTGTGAAATTCATTACCACTTCAGGAATGAGTGGGTCTACACCCCAGAGACCGACAGGAGAAAAGTAGTATGCAAGCAGAAAGAACTGGCACACAGCAGAAGAACACTGTTGACAATAAGCAAGAGTTAAGTTTAGTAAGGCTAAACAGACAGGCATGTTAACACTAATGCAGTCTAAGTGTTAAAAAGAAAAAAGGGGGGTTAAATGTCACAGATTAGAATGACAAGGCAGAAAAGTAGCGAAAAGCTAAAAGGGACACTTTCACCCAAAAGTGACATTCAGGATGTTAATTTAAAAGGTTGATTATTTTCCCTTTGGCGTTTTTTTTTTTTTTTAATAAGTTAGAGACAAGACAACACAGTCCCACGACATTAAACTGCATTACCAAAAAGAAGATTAAATATATCTTCATTATACTGTTCCCGTTTTAAACTGAACATTTCATTTTGTGCCCCTGAATGCTCAGATAAGCTTCAGTTGCTTATCACCCTGAAGGAGGCCAAGCAGGCACTGAAAATGAAAGGAGGAACACGTTGAACTTTTAAAATTACCAAAAGATAGAAAAGTGGGAAAGGAATTTGACAGCTGGGCTCTTCAGGTAATGCAGTTCACCGAGGTCAAAAGGACTGAGCGGAGCGCGCTTGGGCAGAATCATTAAGTAATTTTCAGCAGAATAGTAGATGAAGCAATTTGAGAAGAAGGTTCAGAAGAAAAGAGTAAGAGGGGCTTAAGCCGCAGACCCCCCCCAAACAGAGCAGATATTACACAGAAATCAGTCATTGAATTTCGACAAAAGCCCTTTCTTATTTCGCAGTTTCGGATATCCAGCCTGTCTGATTAACCTTACCTGTTGACAGCAAAGGCGATGACGGGTCGTCATCCCAAACATAGTCATAAAGGGTATTACCGTCCTCCATCTCACTGCTGGCTGCTGCATTACCGTTTGCCACATTTTTGTCCGACTTCCCCGAGAAAAATCTCTGCATGCTGGAGTTGAATCTAGCAAGCAGATGGAACATAATCCCTAAATTAGAGATGCTGAAATAGTTCACAGCAATAAACAAGGCAGGACAAATAAGGTTTAGGAGGCCTGGATGAAAGATTGTTTGGAATGTCGTATATATTAATTAAAGAAAATAACCTTATGTAGAATGAATTTATAGGAGGATGGCCTACTTTCTTAAAAACTAGTGTTAGACTTCAAAAAACAGTAGAAATATTATTGATATGAAACAGGAAAGAGAAGTTTTCAAACAGCTCCCCAAAGCTATTCGCAAGGCTTTCATCAGCTTCCAGATAGACAGCATTAGTACCATTACTAAAAAAAAAAAAGTTCACAAATACTGTGAAGTGCTGCTGCCTTTGAACGTAATGAGTGCAGAGGTAACACTGGAAGAGGTGCTGGAACCTTTTAGAAATTCGATTTTTTCCCCCCAACTTCAGAGATGTTATGCATCATCAATATGAAAGAGGATTCATCGCAATTTTAGACAAAAATAGTGGGCCTATGCTTTTTGGCAGCTACAATAATAATCCCATTACATTAGAAGATTAGCAAGAAAAGACATTTATCAGCGGAGACATTTTAATCAGAATTTTTTGTTCTTGGCATAGAATTACTATCTGTGATTAGTGTAAACTCTGGTATTAGTTAGGAATAAGTTTAACATTGGACGGTTGGTTAGTTTCCTTTATACAGCTGGGATCATCCGTTCCTCTTTTAAGGTACTGCGTAACCTTAGTGCAGTGGTTCTAATAACATCTTGTCAGGCCTTTCAGAGGAGGAAAAAACATCAATATTAGAACCAGTCTTTTCTTTCCCCTTCCAAAAATGTGTTGCGCAAATTCTGCTTGACACAAATAAACTCAACAATACTGCTAGCCAACAATACTTATATGAAAGGTGCAGGTAATGACTAAAATTCTGGGCTATAATACACCCAAGCCAATTGTGCTACTGTATCTGGGTAATGCTGTATTAAAAGAGAATAGATATTTGCTGAAAATTTTGTTAGCAGAATTAAGAAAACAATCACAAGAAAACGACACAAAGCAGATCCACCAACACAGCATGATTGGCAAAAAATCATGAAATATGTAAATACATGTAAATGAACTGTTGACCCATAAGATAAGGACTCAAGAAGAACAATGCGAAGTGGGAGAAATGGAAGTGGGATAAGGACAATCTTATTGGTGACAACATTAGAACGTACTGTAGAGAAATGGCAATCTACTGTTATTTTTCTGTTGAGGTTTGTATTTTTATTTTTTGGCTTCCTTCTGTATGTCTGTACCTGCTAGATGTTCTTAAAAAAGAAACCATAAAACAAAAGTGTTAACCCCGGAAAGCCTGAACTATTAAATAACAGACAGAAAATTCCGGTTCTTTGAAACTGGAGCCATTATTGATCCTTCTAAACAACCCGAAATTGTATTTTCCATGTATGAGTTTCAATTTTGTATCACATTTGATACATCAGGTCTCAAATATTAGTATTTTTCAACAAACAAAAACACCTCTGAGAAATTGGCAATTTCTTTTCAAAATTAACAATCTAGTAGTGTCACTGGAAAGGCCTCTAGTGAACCAATTTCTTATGAATAACCATAATTCCTCTCCCCTGGTGGATCATCTGTGTATTGCACGTATCAAATTGTATACATCAGGTTTTTCAAGAAAAAAAAAAGTCACACCGAGGGCTTCAAAACTTATCAAATATGGTTAACCCTAAAACAAAGTTAAAACAGGGATGATCTTGCGCCCCACAGTTTGCGAAACAATCTTAGTATATTATTTTGTTGACGTTATTTAATGCTACCATATCTCATTTGTTTCACCTCCAACAGTTAAATAGCCTATTAATGTTAACAATAATGCTTTGCATGTGAACAATAATAGTCAGAATTTAGTTTTTTATATAATGTAATGGACATTTTGTGCTGTGCGATTGGTCCCTATGGTGCTTTGAGTAGCATCTGTGCTATTTGCGGAGAAATCGTATCAGAGCACGGCCCTGGAAGGTCACCTCAGAGCACTGATTGTGCTATAAAAAACACCCCCTCCCTACTCCATTTTGAGTGGAACAGCCCAAAATGGTCAACGGATATTTTGGGAGAGGGGAGACATATGACAGCATATCCTACAGTAAGCACTTCTTTCCTCCAAATGAGAAAGGAGAGGAGTGATCCGGTTAAGCCTGTGCTCTTAGCCACTGCAGAGGGGGAAAGATTAAACTCTTATGGCAGGGAGAGAGCAGGCTGCTGCTGAGTGTAACACAGATTACCAGCTGGACAGCGACGGCAGCACAGGACGACATGGGTGGCATTAGGCACTTTGGACTATGAAGACACATTCGTGGCATAATAAAGATTAGTTCATACCAAGAATATTCTCATCTAAACTGAGTAGGAGAAACAGCAAGGCGATGAGAAAAGTAAAGACCAAACTCTGTTTTCAGACGACAAACGCATCAAACTGTTTAGTAAAAATGAAATAAATACTTCAATTCTACACTTTAGATTACTAATCCATGCGTTTTAGAAAAGACTAATAGTTTTCTAAGTGTCATGATATATTGTTAATTTTTTAAATGGAAAATAACACGTCATAGGAGAGATTTTATCGCAGTTTTGCAAATGGGAATTCTTTTAAAAATACACTGTATATGAATATAAATGTACTGAAATTACCCAGGTAACCTCACATTTAGTAGACAGAAAACAAACCTCTGTCTTTTTGATGCAGTCGCATTTTAAACTACTTAACCTACCTATTTTTCTTTTCTCAGCACTTCTCAAGTGACTCATTTATCATATTATCCTTTGCAATTTTCTGTAAAAATCCGCCGTTTTCCTATATTTAGTTCACTGATCGTGTGGATGTTGACAAAAGCTGGGAGTTAATTCAACAAAAAGCAACTGAAGCAAAAATGACTTTCAGAAAAAATATCATTAACTCAATGTAAAAACAAACATCTATAACCATTATTATTAACTACATAAATTTTATTGATGAACCAATGTTGCGGCTTCACTGAGGACCTGAATGTCCAAATGGATCATATCTGATGCCAATGCATAGCTGAGAAACTGCATTTTCCATGAATTATTTCAGCGTATTGATAGAATTAATAATTGAAACACTATCATTTTAGACCAGTGGATGCTTTTGGGAGCCAGGATGAAAACCAATGATGCTAAAAATCACTTAATATTCGACGGAGATGATCAGGAAGGTGATGAGAGTGAAAGGAGACTTGAGCCAAAAAGTGGGAAAAGTTTGGCAAACACCAGAGGAACCTTTGTTAAAGTAACACAAGGACTAAGTATATATATTTATCACAAGAAATTAGAATGCATCCGAGTACTTTACACTGTGAATCTTATTAAGATTTAAATAAAAGATCAAATTCCCTCAACGACAAAACTCATCACACACACGTTTCCGTTAAATTCGCAGCCCATCTGTGCAGAACACCTAAATGAAACACTCCCCTCCAGCTGGAAACACACTCATCTACAAGTGCACAGTTGTTATCCTCAGCAGCTCAAAGGTATCTGGTATTAAGAATGTCCCTGTGAACACCCTCCTCCGGTTAAATGACAACTTTGAGTTTTAAAAAGTACTTACTTCATGACCAGGATGTATCCTGCATACATGACTACCAGCACCAAACTCTCCCACCTGTGAAAGAGGAAAGGATTATTGTTATTGGCACTAAATGCATTTAGAATAGAGGAAAAAAAACAAAAATAAATGCACATTTTATAGTCTAACGCAGAGCTTCTCAACTTTTTTTTCCCACTCATGACTCCATTTTAACATCACACATTTCTGGCGGCCCCAGACATTCAAAAAATGAGACATTTTCCCCTAAAAACAAGTTGTTTTTGTTCATGTAATAGTTTGCTATACTACGGTGTTTAACTAATGTATTAAACCACCCATAGACAGGGTCATGACCCCCCCAAAAAATTTGATCCAACCAATA
>JAPSES010000098.1:3358981-3369277 GCA_029822895.1 Maxillicosta whitleyi | reverse complement strand
AGTAATATTGCGGGGTGTCAGTCATAATATGTGGGGGAACTGTGCTGCTTGGCGGAGGTTTGCGCTCTCTGAGTGCTTATTGTAGTCACATGATCAGCTTAAGCAAGACATGTGATGTGGGTTTCCCAAATCTGACAAGTGGAGATTTTACACAAATATTTATTACTGAAAACCATCAATCAATCGAAGTTGTAAAAACAGATTTCCTTTCCTGGACAACCCCCGGGGTTTGGAAGAGTCATCACCAGAACCAGAAGAGAAAAAAGCCCCGGCATCCAGGGGTTTATTTGTTTTACAGAGTGGGATAGATCTTTCATAAAAATGGGTGTTAACCAGAACTATTTACGAAATATCACCGTGGCCCAACGGACATTACTAAATTTGGAAATCTAATTTGCGTCTTCAGCCTACAACTGCCCTCTTGTTCAGATACATGCATAAGTATACAAACCACACATGAATATATAATAATAAAGATCACTACACATGCCCTCTCAGATATTATATCCTGCATTTTATTTGAACTCGCTTTTATTAGTAAAAGTGTAGTAAAACTTTTAATCAAGTTTTAATAATAAAAAATTGAAAAAGTTTTAGTTTATCAATTACTAAAGATTTCAGTTGACAAACACTGATCTAATGCATGTATAAAAACAACTATTCTGGATCCTTTATGAGTTTTAGGGTTTGAGATCTCCTCACAGCTGCATCCACATACTTTAGTTTCCATCTCGAGTAGATTAGTAACTTACCAAACAATTTTCTCGTCATAGATGAACTGAAAAATAAAAAAGACGATATTTATTTTACATTAAACCGGTCAAAGTGGCATTTATTAGAAGAAAAAAAAAAAAAAAAAGAATGATTAATGTCTCTTACTGCAATCAGAGCCACAACAGACAGAATATAGTAGAAGGAATCCCTGAAAACAGCCCACCAGGTCAACATCACCACCTAAGATTCAAGAAAAATGTCACGTGAAACATATTTGAATGCGTTTTCCATGCGTTTTTTTTTTTTTTACCAATACCTCTTATCACTAGAAATATAAGCAGATTCAGAGTTGTTTGTTTATGCCTCCAGAGTTTACATCTCATTTTCCATTAAAACCAGTTCAAAGAAAATTGAAGCAGATGGCTTTGTTACCCCTCAGCAAAAAAACTTCTGACACACATGTGCTGTTCTTCCATCTATAAATAAACAGAATGATGCAGCCACAGCAGTAAGTCACACACACACACCTGCCCGGCGAAGATCCCACACACACCAATGATGCAAAGGATGTTGAAGACCGCTGAGCCAACGATGGTCCCCACCCCCACATCTCCGTGGGTGATGAAGACACCTGCACACAGGGAGGCATCCAATCAGAATCAGCGGTGACACCGACCATCTGGGAACGCCTGACTGTATCCTCATATGCAAGTATGTGTGTGTTTGCGCGTACCAATGATAGATGCAAAAAGCTCTGGAGCAGAACTGCCAGCTGCCATGAAAGTGGCTCCGGCAACATCTTCACTCAGATCTAGTTTCTGCATAAATAAAAACAGAGATGAGTGGTTTACATAAACAAAGCATTAGCGCGTTACTGTAATGTCGAAAATTATTTAATTACCTCACAGATCTTCTCAAGTGAAGTTACGAAGTACTCATCGCATGTTATGGCGAGGGCAAGGAACATGTAGAGCGCCTAAAACAGAAACACTGGAGTTAAAGTAGTGGGGAAGTGTATATACACAGTAGACATGTGGAGTCTGAAGCTTCGCTGCATGACAGTTTTTAAGAGTCACTGTTGAATACAACTTAATTCAAGTAGTTTGAAAGGAAAAAAAAAAACAAAAAAAAAAAACTACATCTAAAATCTACAGTAACCTATGACGCAGGATGTTGGCCAATCATGTGATTTCAGAGACAAAGGGGTTAAACATGCAACCGCTTTAATCAATGACAAAAAAGTCACAACTATGTTTATATTTAGATGTTTAATGTGGACAGAGGGGAAAAAGCTGCAGAGACATGCATCTTTAAATTCTGGTACCTTTTCCTGCAGCATTAAAGTTAATACAGCCTTAATGAGGGACTTTTTTTTTTTTTTTTTAAACCACAAAGCAATGCTTCTCAGCCCATTTGTCCAATTTACCCCGTATGTGGAGTAAGTACAAAAAAAAACAAAAAAAACAAGTCCATCCATTACACAATTTCTTAACACATTGTCCACATCAACCAACTCCATGAGTGATGTTAACTTTTGCTGCATCCAATAATATCCAAGGGTCTATAGTTGTACTGGTTTGTAGCCAATTTTGCTTTGTATTGTGTACTGACATATTGTTAACCCTTTATCAGTCACCACTAGACTATTTTTGGTAATTTCCACATACATTACAACATCAACAGTTCCAGTGAGGACAGCGAGTCAACAATCTTAGGTCCAATGTGGTCTACAGGGTCTGTAAGGTCAGTGAGTGGACCATGAAGTAATGGTACTAATGTAATGATGAAGTAATGGTACTAATGTATTGATGAAGTAATGGTACTAATGTAAAGAATGATGAAGTAATGGTACTAATGTAAAGAATGATGAAGTAATGGTACTAATGTAATGAATGACGTTGAAGTGGATCATGATGTGAACAGTGGTCTGGATCAGCACTAATGTTGGTCTAATGTTCTAAAATACATGTTCCTTTAACTTTACATGTTTTTCTATAATAGTTTTCCATTTAGTTTTTGGAAGGTTTTTTTTTTTTTGGCACTTAGGTAAGGAAACAAATGTGGTAACTTCACTGACCTCGATTTTCTACATAAAATTCTGCAAAATTGCACAACAGGAATAAAGTCTTAAGTCCTCCAATAACCCACTATGGTTGAATTTTAGAGTATTTCTAAGTGCTCTATGAAGTATTGAATCAAGGTCATGTGGACAAAATTTAAAAATTAAAAAAAAAACTAGAAAAAGAACAATCTTTAGAACAATCTGTGCATCAGTGTGGATGTAATATTAATGCATTTGCTAATATTATTTACAGTAGCTACCTTGTGTGTGTATATAGTTTATATTCTGCATTCCAAAGTGCTGGGAAGTTTCCAACATCCAACTCAGTAAAATGCTTTGGAATGCCCGTCGAAGCCAGATCGAAGTACCTCGAACTCACTGTGAACTACAATGGGACGTCAACACAACAATGGCGGCTCACAGTGTGCAAGCCCGCAATGAAAAAACGTCACAATGTAGAATTAGCTCTTTTCAGCGTTTCCATCTCGTTTGCATATGTGATTACACTACTGTCGACAGTCAGAATGCCTCTTCAGGAACAAAGCAAATAGGAGCTTAGATCTGCGGTCCTCCATATTTGTAGTTTGGAATGCAGTTAACAAGACATATACACTACCTCCAAACACTTTTGAATGCAGTAATAGTATAGTATTTTTAGTTGCTTTAGTCAAACTGAAAGGGTATTTATTCTTTTAGCAGTTTAAAGTTTAGCTAACTGTTTAATTATGTGTTAGCCGACTATAACAATACATTGTAGCTGCTATTGATTCATTTATTCCAATTGTATGAACGTAGTTAATTATTGCTGCTGTAACCATTCACACAGGTTACTTGTAATGTAGTTAATGTACATTTAAGAAAAGTGTGTATAATCAGTTGTCATTTCAACAACGATCATTTACTTTAGTTTATCCTCCTTTTCCCTTTGGGTACGGAATTTTAGCCTGGATGTTTGATCACCATTTCAACCCATTTACTGAGGCCTTTATTAATTTAACTCTTGTTTTAAATAAGCTACATGAAGTATTTACAATGTTGTATTTACAATGACTTTTAATGGTCTAGTGTTTTTTTTGTTTGTTTTTTTCATTGACTATAACAGCATAGACTACAACTGACTCCTGTAAACCAGCTAAGTAACTAAGTACACTCAATTATCCTGATAAAAAAAAAACACATGTGGGTTCATTTTAACCTCAAACTCAGGAATCATCGCTCTAAAAGAAGTGAGGAAGAATCCATGCAGAGTACCCAATTAAAAACGAGACCTGCATTCAGTTCAAATGTCAGTTCAGTGACGGCCAGTTTCCCTTACAACGTGAAAAATCTACAGGATCTGCATATCCCCGCTGCCGTGAGAGAGGAGAGCAAGGGGGGCAGCCTATTTCAGTAGCTGAAGCTAGATCTATAAATTATAGATCAGGTGTGACATCATGGCCAGGCACCTCCGGCAGCTGTGCTCTGCTCTATGCTATCCACAGGGGGCAGTGCAGGACTGCAGCATGATCACGCCTCATTTTAAAGGCTGCTCTCAACGCCACAGATAATACTCACAGGACAATATATTCACTTCACATTGTACTATAAAGCTCCATGTCTATGATGCACACTTTACGCACGCAATTAAGACAGCATCGCTTGGTCAAGGACACCGCTGTTGGTGAATTTCATGTAACCTTCGAAGAAAAACGTTAGCTTCAGTAGTGATTATTTATAATGCATCTGACTGCATTTCAGCTGCCATTTGGACTTAAATATAATACGCTTTACATGTACTGCTGACCATGTTGCAAATAAGTGCAATAATGTATGAATGTACCCTCTGGAGGGCAGAAAGGAGGTTTATGCTTGACCGTGAACTAAAGGCCATTTGTTACGTCTCCACCTCCGCTCTACGTGCTCTCATTTATCATGCTTAGTCTTAAAAAGGTCAAAAAACATAGGCTGTGTTCAGGGACAGGATTGCAACCAACACTGATGACATGCAGTCATGTCCTCCCTGCATCTAAAGTACCCGTATTCCAGATGAAGCTGCTCTACCTCCAAGTGTTTGAGTCGCTTTACAAGAAATAAAACCCAACATGCAATTGTCACAGGTTCCTAAAAGCAAAAATGTACTGTTCAGATTGTTATAGTGCAACCCAGTGTCATATTAAAATGTGCGTCCACAGCACTGGGGTTGTCAGTGGTGGTGGTGGTGGTGGTACACTGCTGCAAAACAAGACAATGAATGACATTTTACTGTAATTTTTTTTACCGTTTTCTCACCAGATAATAAATGAAGAGATTGTTTTCACACTCATTACATTGCATTCTATGTTTTCAATAAATATGTACCCGTCTGATTGCTTTGAGTTCAAACTCATCAAAAATCTTCTGCTCTTGTAACCCCAGAAGTTAATTCCTCACAGTGTGGGGACGGCTTTGAAACGGCCTCAACACTTTTCTGCTGGGACATAAAATTTACATTGATTTACATTTTTTTTTTTTAATCATTTCTGGTTAAAAAATGTCTGAGACAGATGGGGAAATGCATTCCGGAAGACGTACAGCCTCAGCATTTGCAAAATCCTGACTAAGACTCTGGGTGCGTTTGATAAAAAGAAACATTTTAAAGCCAGCTTAATCTGCCATGAAGAGTTCATTCACAGGTGCATGAAAATGAACACTGAAGAACTGGGTGTTTGAATGAAATCCACAGGTTATGTGCGTTTATGGGAAACCTAATTACTGAGTCATATGGAAAAGGGTTGGCATTTCTTTTATTTTTATAAATGGGGACATGATTTCTCTCCATTTATCCCTCCTGCCTTATATAGCTGAGTAAATGTGAATAGTTTACAAACATATTGATCCATTTGGATGAAAATATCTCCTTTGAGGTCAGCAAAAACTTTCGCTAACTCCTCCTGCATGAAGCAAAACTCCTGACATTCTCCACCGCGGTGAACAAGGTAAAATGGAGATGCAGGTGCAGCATCTTGAAGAGTAAAATAAGTCCTCTTACCGCCACAATGTGCAGCAGAATGGCCCCGCTCTTTCGTTCATTGTTGCTGAAAAAGTCGTCAGGGAACTCGTGTATGGCTGAGGAGAGAAAACATCATGGTCATCACACCTTAGGTACACACCCCACCCAACTGAGACGACTGTGACTTCATTTCGCCGGTCTCAGAGGAAAAGGCAAGAGATGTTGGTTCAGCAAGTTGCACTAAACTTGTCTTGCTGCAGCAGCTCTGCTCTCCCTTTTTTTTTTTTTTTTTTAACTTATCTCTTTCCACTGCATCGTATAATACAGCAAAAACATCTTGTGTACCTAAAAATCAGGGCAGTGCAGCTGGTAAGGTTCATATGCAAATTATACAGCAGTCTGTGATAATCATCCCAAAAAAAAAAAAAAAGCTACATACTCAGGCAACATCAAGAGCTTTAAAGTTTCATAAGAGCAAAATGGTTTCAAAATACTTTTTAAAAATCATCTTCAGTCTGTTGCGTGTCAGGTCATCCTATGATTTCATACCTATTCGTGGAAAAGAGTCAGCTATTGCGTTGCCTCAAAAACTGTTGTGAGAGCTTGGGCTATATTAAGAGCCTGAAGTCATACAGAATTAAACTAAGCAGGCAGAAAAACAGTCCACGCTGAGGACTCGTCATCCATCATCTCGGGCTCCAGCTGAACGCAGTGTGATCATGGTACCGCCATACGGCTCAGATCTCTGGGAGCACAGCCACTCTGCTGTGCACCTGGCTGGAGACAGAAGCCGGCCATCTCTCTGACAGGACCGAGCATCTGGAGGGAGCGGCCTGTGTCCGACCTGAACCGCACGTTCACATCTTGCCTCACTCTGCAGCCCAAAAACATTACCAGCATATTGCTTACATAAGGTAAAGCTACATAATCCGGACAAAAAAAACTTTAAATGGGGCTGTTTTGCTGTTGCACTACTTATGCACTGCACTAAAAAAGACCCGAAATCACTTCAGAACAAAAACAGCAGCACTCGGAGCCTGCAGAACATTGCTGTTCACAACAAAAAAAAAATAAAATAAAATAAGCCAAGACTTTGGCCCTTGCCACATATGGATTCATGAAGTGGAACAGTGCTCACCTGAGACTCCTCACTGCATCTGTCCCCATCCTACCACTGTCTGCTTTTATGAAATTCAACGGTGTGCACACATGGAATCAGCAGAGCACGGTGTACGCAAACCAAATTACATTATAAAGCACGTAATGCAATCCCACTTAATCATCTACATGCTTCCTGAATTTCAATCAATTGCATCACATGTAGATGTCAGTTTTGTATGCATGTATAACTCCATATATTCATTAAAACTGCAGGGGAGGAGGCGCTCATACAGCAAGATAATTAAATCACAAAGTAAATGGTGTAATTAAAAAATGCATTTAAGTTTCACTTTACAATCAAAACACTGGTTGTTCTAAAAAGGGCTTTGTATGTAGGATGTGCCATTAATTGTTGTTGTGCAGGAATATCATCTTTAAAAGGTGGGTCATCAACACCTTTGGCACAAACTTGTCCCATGTATCAATATGTAGTTTTCAATGTAATTTTTAAAACACTTATGAAGAAACTAAAATGATAATTACAATTAACAGAATGACTAAATTTCTAACACTGTCTTTTCTGAATTTACAGCCCAAAATGAACCGCTGATCCAGTTTGAGTCACCGCTTGAGTAAAATGCATAATATACTGTATGTGTGAATTAATTTCCTGAATTAACCCGTAAAGACCCAAATAGCTATCGACAACCAAAACCATTTACTGATGTAAAAGGTTTAATAGCTGCTGATCCACTAATCCGATCAATACACTGACTGATACATAGTCATCTTTTCATGGTCATCAGATATGACCCATTTAGACGCTCAGAGGCTCTGTAGTTACTGTGGAAACACCATCATCTTCTACAGCATTGATTCATCAATAAAATCCATGGAGTCAGATCAATAAAGGTGAATGAACGCACCATTTATATTTAGTTAATGATGCATTTTACTGAAAAAGTCACTTTCTTCAGTTTTCTCTGTTTTTGATATAATAACCATCAAATTCAATCTGAGCTACATGATTGGTAAATTAAATATGAAAAAAATACCTGATCTTCACTGAAGAAAAACAACATATACAGACAATAATGTCATAAATGATGATGCATCACACACACAAAAAAGCAAAATATAGAGAAACAATTTGAATCTGCCACAAAAGTAGCACTAGGTCTTTATAGATTCAAAACAGAAAGGCTTTTATTTTGCCAAGACGTGAAAGTGGCAGAGGTAGCATTTGTAAAATATGCAATGAAACAAAATACATTTTAAAAAAAGATGGAGGGGGGCAAAAGCAAGAGACAAAAAGATGAAAATGTAAAAGCTGACATGATGAAATAAGAAAATGACAACATTAGAGATGGAACAAGATGCAAAATCTAAGTACGTGCAAAAAAATAAATAAATAAATTTAAAAATCACCATGCGTTCATTAATTGGTGGTGAAATGTAATGGGACCCAAAAAATCTACAGTGTTGAATTAAATGCACACTGCTGGTATGTTCCACCACTGAAGCTCATTAACGCGTGAGATTCCCAATGGAGCAGCCCACCAAAAAACGGGAGGAAAAACTGCATTAGGTATTTCTGGCTCTGGGAGAGAAGTTAATCTGACCTTGATTTGTCAAAGTTCTTGTACAACGGTGCTCTGAAGGCCTCCCTGACACAGTAAACCCATTAGAACGGGGGGGCGGAAAAATACAAACCAGACTATGTGCGTAATACCGATTATGACCTTAATACATAATGAGAAAGTGGAGAACACCTGGTTGACATTGGAATCTCTTTAGTAACATTGACTGTAGCAAAAAAAAAAAAGGGGGGGGGGGGGGGGTTAGCTCATTTCATTTCTGACAGGTTTATGCTCTGAATGAAACGTGTCGCAAAGCTGACTGCCTCAAGCGAAGGTGCAATCAATTATAGGATTTGTCAGCTGTGGCGTTAGAGGGGACAGGAAACAAACTGATACCGGTACAGACGGCTAAAGTCCTACTGATACCTCGTGGATAAACACCTGCAGTATTTCATCATCTGAGGGACATAAAACATGCGCATGCATTGAGAGGAGTCCGCTTTTAATTAGGCCTAGTGTTAAAAATAAGTGATTGTAGAGGTGTTTAAAAGGACGCCGGCTCCGGGACGGCCGAGCCGAGACAAACAGGTAACCTCCCGGTCCACCAATGTGCAGGACTCGTCCCGTCTCCTGTCTCTGTGGAGGTCATACGGGACGCGAATACACTTCCACAGCCGCGATGCATCCCAAATGAGGCCCATAAATAGAATCTTATAAATATGTGCCTGCGTTGAAATTGTGTCATTTTTATAGAAACCAAGCAAAGTGCATTTGCCTCTGATGTTCTATGTATGTATTCAATGTCAAACTGTCACTTCAAAGAATACACAGTCGCGGAAAAAATTATTAGACCAGCCTCGTTTTCTTCAGTTTCTCGCTCCATTTTAATGCCTGGCGCGACGAAAGGTGCATTTGTTTGGAAAAATATAATAAGAGCTCATAATAGTTTAATTTCAGATATGAAATCTATCCATTTTCCATGTTTTCTTGATAAAAAAAAAACAATCACTTCAGTTTTTACATCAATATATGTCATTGTACTGACAAAAAACAGTGCTTTTAGACATTCCATGCTTTCTTTTCGGTCTCTTTTAGTCACATGATACACACAGGAGTTAGGATTTGGTTACATAACCATTGCTTTTCATGACTTTTGATGGTCTAATAATATTTTCCGCAACTCTACATGGAAATGTTTACAATCTCACACCAACTGGAGCCTGATCATTATGGAAAACATCACTCAAGTGTCAGATCAGTTCATGTTCTGAAAGATCTTTTAATGGACAAATGATCTGATCACTGGAGACAGAAGATAATAAGAGAGGAAAGATGCCTCTGAAAACTGAGACAGAAATGTGTCTGCGGACTATTTTTACACCAGGAAAAAAAAAGTGAATGGATATTTGTAGTCCACCACAAATACCAATATTAAGGATTATTAATATTTCCAGATTGAGTGTTGGAGGTGATTATTGGACCACAGTGACAGAGAAGTTAACATTTTTTATAGATGTGACCTCTAGCCACCACTTCTTTCTTGTAGTCAGAAATAAATACATCAATAACCCATGATTTATTTACTCTAGATGTAAATAAGAAGAGAAGAAGAGTAAATAAGAAGTTGCATCCAAATAGTCAATGAAACACCAATTTTCTCAGTAACATATAAAGAAATTAAGAATATTTGATGAGAAACAAAATGTAGAAACTTAATATTCCAAGAACTGAACATCACAAAAAGACCCTGTTGATTATAATAATTCACAATTGCATGTTGGAGGTAAGTTTTGGAGCATAATGAGAGAGAAGTTCACATTTTTCATACATGTGACTTCTAGCCACCACTTCCCTCTTGCAGCCAATATATA
>JAPSES010000098.1:3339936-3353484 GCA_029822895.1 Maxillicosta whitleyi | reverse complement strand
AATATTATGAACCTTATTGTGGCACTATGTAAGAATTATGTGGTAAAAAAGATGCGACAGTGAATGTGTCCTGGAATAAAAACTGAAGATGGTGCAGTTAAATATTGTATGTGTGACTTTTTTTTTTTGGCAGGGCGGTGTATTTTTTTTTTAACTCCTGTTATTGTACTGCACAGCATGACTTTTATTCATGCATCTGATCAAAAGGATTATTCACAAGATGAAGACGCAAGAATAGTCATATGATCACATCACACCTTGGAGGCAAAATGGTGGTGGTTAAGTGGATGGAGACTAGAGCCCACGAGAAAATTTGTGGAATGTGAAGTACGGTCTGGTGGCTCTCATGCAGAAGACATTTGAATGGGGGGGGGGGGGTAAAAAAAAAAGAAAAAAAAAAAAAAGAGGATAATCCTGGAGGATTAGGAAGAAAATTTCCAACACGTAATCTTGTCATTTGGCACTTATTTCAGAAGGACCCTACTGTGACTTTAGGGGAGAAAAAAGGTCGTTTTTAAATAGTCATGTTACATTCACGTTATACTTCAAAATGAGGGCAATAAAATGTTCTTTTTGCATTTTTAGATATTAAGAAGAAAAAAAAGAATGGGCTGTGACGCAGGCGATTTTCCTAATCCTCTCTGAGGGGTTTTACCTGCTGTGTCCAGTAATGAAGTAATAGGCAGTTGGTCCTTACTGTGTCACTTGTGATGGCACAAAAAGCTGTAAATTTAACACTTCAAATTACATCCTAAACTGTCTCTGCCCTGGATTCATCCTGCGTGCGCTCACCAAGTATAAATAGTAATACAAAACCCAACCTTGAGGTGTACCCCATTTAGGAGAATAATACATTTCGGAGCTGAAAAACTCTTCTAAAAAGGTCTCATTTCCATCTACGTGTCCCCTTTGTGACTCAACACATTAGGTGCAAGCATTTCATAATAAAAGCATGTAGTCTGTGAAAGTAAAAAACATCAAAAAAAAAAAAAAAGAAGCGCATTACAAAATGAACAAAAAACCAAATCTCATAAAAGAATAGCATGTTTGTTTTCCCCTTCCGTAGTCATGCGCAATGATCGGAGAAAATGTCAGCCTGAAAGCATTCAAATGACATGGAAATGAAAAAGCAAATGACACAAACAAAACCGTGTTTCTTGCCACTTCTCTCATTACCTGTGCCTCGTTTTCAATCAATACTGTCATGAAAAGCAGGGCATTCACGTTTTTTGCAGCCTGATGCAGATGTCAGCAGTGTTAGTGATACGCTCAGGACAGACTCTAGTTTAATTATAGAGAATGCCGCTTCCTATATGTGTACCAAAGATGCTGTAACAATCGATGCTTGACCCTTTTAATAGCCTTTTCTGTGCTCATTACACTTCAAGTGCCTAAACTAAGTCAGAGCGATAAAAACCCAACGAGGGGGTGAATTACTGCGGCATACTAATGCTATGTTGCATTTTTCTACCAATTCTGAGCGAATCCTGACAATTATATCCCCATAAACAAATCTGATGCTTGTATATTAAACTGTCTTCAGACTCATTTAGTCCGGCCCGGTTTATAAAACAGGGGCGTAAGTTGCCGCATAAAGTTAATCAAATCTGTTAAGAATCAAATTTGCATTTTATGGCATGGTTTAATAGTCAGAAATAAAAACGGAATCTGTTCCGGCCCGACTTCCCACAGGCTCTTGACCACATCTGGTGTGAAAAATTACTTAATTATTAAAGTAAAGACAAAGTTTTAGTGCAACTTCTTTCAACGTACCTGGCTCTGAACAGTTCTTCTCTGTTGCATTGTCTGGCGTTGAAGCCATTAACCGTCTCCCCCAATGTTCAGGGTCGGGATGGCCCTCCACTATCATCCCATGACCTGCAAGAAAAACACAAACATCTCAGCTTGCAATACATTCACTGAAAAAAAATATGCAACACTTCGACATTAACATAATAAAAAATACATTAGACATCTTTAATTGTGCTGCAAGGAAACTCCATTTTGGAAATTAAAAAAAAATATATACACACACTTATATATATATATAAAATCAAATCTAACATGGCCGCTTCTGCAGTATGTTTTTCCCTCCAAAACATCAGTGATCGTCATCATTAATCCAAATAAGGTTGCTTTTTTTTTTTAATCCCTTAAAAGTTTTATTCATGTAGATATGACATTTTCATCTGGCCATGGCGGTAACACATCAAAATGCAGCTGCTGTGCCATTATGTTTTGGGTGGGAGAGAGTGGGAGGAGGAGTGTACAAGTTTCATTTTTCATTAAACTGCTCTTAAGCCTCTGTAATGAGGACAAAAAAAAATACTGCAGTCTCAAATCTATTATGGAAAAATCAAGCCGTCGAGCAGAGCCGCATTTTAAACAATATTTCTGTGAAAAAAATAGTGCTGTACATGTAAAAACAAAAGGTCTCAACTTAGGAAACAGCATTGCTATATGGGAAATCATGAGCAAATTGCTTGAGAAATCCGTGACGAATTGTGAACCTTCTTGAAATTAGTCACTTCTTTTTCATTTTCAGTTCTTCTTTCATGGCAGGTTAAGATTCTTTTCTTTACTGAGCGCTCACATGATCCTATTCTTTGTTCCAACCATGTGAGTGTCTCCCCATGGTTAGTCAGCATCAGCAGGAAGTTAGGCAGCGAGTATTTGAGTAACAAACGCACAGCGGTACTGTCCAAAACTGGGAGGAAATCCAATGAACGTTCAAGCCGAGCATCAAAATCTTAACTGTCAACTGCACGACTACTCCTGAAAACTTGTTGGCACTTTCCCAGTGGCATCTCTGCTGGGCGTGAACAGTGTCATCCCTGCACTGACACCGAGAGGTCTTCATTAAAAAGTTGTTAATCCAGTCTAGTTACACATGCTTAGAAATCAGCATGCACTGGTTAAACAGATTGTGTACAAGGCGGCTGCAGCTGCTTCCCACAGCTCCCCCCCAACTGAAAACCAAACCCTCCAGTCATCGCTACAACATGTTTTATAATAACCTGCCCAGTTTCACTCTTTTTTTTTCCCCCACCAGCACCTTCACAATAAACCTTTCCCAATTTAATAGCAGGGTCGTGAAGACTGACTTGCAAACATGTTTAGTAGCGCCGGACGGTGCGACCGTTTCTAATTTTCCGCAACTGTTGTAGTTTTAGCGTGACTGGGCCTTTACATAAGTGTGTGGCTTTATTCTACCGTGAGGGAGGAATTAAATATAAAAACATCAATTTCATATGTATAATGAAGGATCCCATTATGGCAAGGTTTACTTGGACCCAAAAATAATAATGTATATGAAGTCGTCAGTGTGCATTAAACAGTAGCAGATGGGTTTTTTTTTATAGTGCAACCTGCTATGTAGTAAAAACACTGCTTGCTTTTCAAAAACAGCATTTCGACATCATGTTCTTATGGTACGGCAGTGATGAAAATAAAATGAATTAAAAATTCATAGTGTACAGCAAAGTAAAACCAGTATCTGCTCGTCCAATACATCCCTGCGTTCTGACGTCAGGGTATAATTTTATATCATGGTTATTTTCCCTGGAAATCAGGGGCTATAATTATTGGAATATAGTTTTCTTTATCAATAATTAAAATAATACAATCTTTTACTTTCATTTCAGTTGTTTTTAATTCTCTACATGTAGATTTCTGAAGGTTTTGTCTCTGAAGCCAAGAAAGAAATAATGATTTAACATCTAATTGTGATAATTATCATATCAAAATGCTTATAATAAAGTGTTTCGGTCGTGCTAGTACATGTATCATAATCCACAACCTTGACCTTCAGCCACCAAAATCTTTTCAGCTCATTCTCAAATACAAGAAAATGTATGAGTCCAATTTTAAAAAGGTATCCTGTCAAGCTGTTCTGGTGACAAATGTTTTTTTTTTTTTTTTTTAAACATCGTTTTAATGCAATTTCCGTGGATAGATTGAGTGAAATCCCACCAATGCTGAATCTTTTTGTTGTAAAAAAAAATAAAATAAAAAAAGTTCACAGAATCTGCTAATATTTCCTGAAAGACCAGGCAGGTTAATGCTTTTTATGAACACTTGAGTGTTTCAGAAAACACTGAAGATGCAGTTTTTTCAGAACATCCAACAGACTGAGGGTAGAATAGAGGGTACAGTCTGTTGTGGCCAAGATGTTGCTGGCTCATGCTACATCTGCCTTCTTCTTCTTCTTCTTCTACATGACTCAAATATTTCGGTGTCGTAATAGATGGAATATTTCTATTCCACATGATTGCATTTCCTGTAGGTTTGTACATATGCAAATCTTGTATTTTTTTCTGCATTAGCCTATTCTATTCTGTCTGTTTGTATTATTTATTACTCTTCACACTTTTTTGTTGTTTTTTTTGCTAGTGTTTTTCCAAGCCTGTTTTAATATATAACTGAACTATTGTGACCAAGTAATTTCCCTTGTGGATCAATAACATTTATATAAGTCTAAAGGTGTTTTTTTTTTTTTTTTTTAAGACAACTGAGCTTAAAACCTGATTTTTCAGTAGAGTTTGGTCAACTTTTTCAACCTCAAGTAAAACTCAGCTACTGGGAACTTTCACATGTGAACATTAAATCAAAATCTCATTTGTGTATAGATGTATGTTAACTGAAAATAATCTTTTTACTCTTAAATATTGTCATTTCTGTAGTATCCTTGGGGATCAAAACAACAGTTCAAACATCATTGTGAAGTGTTTTTCTGAATGTTGTGCAAAATTTTGTGTTTTATGCAAATGGTTGCATTTTGACATGCAAAGCTTCTGCAGTTTTCACTAATCTAGATAGTGCATCCAGTTACAGAAACAAATATTGGACCACCACATGTTTTCTTCAATTTATTGATCATTTTAATGCCTGGTACAACTAAAAGTATATTTGTTTGGACAAATATAATGATAAACAAAACTAGCTCTGTCTGTTCCATCTGCCCTTTAGGCCTTCCGTTTCTCCATATTCTCAACTTTAGAAAACTTCTTTGGACTAAAGATATAGTTAGATTAAATCTACATTCATTGTTTTGTCTATTTTTCCCAAAATGCTAATTTTGACAATCCTTAAAAACAAAAATACAGTTATTAGACAGCCCTTTTTCTTCAATTTCTTGTTCATTTTAATGCCTGGTACAACTAAAAGTACATATGTTTAGACAAATGTAATGATAAACAAAAATAGCTCATAATAGTTTCATTTCAGAGCTGATAACTATCCATTTTCCATGTTCCATCACTTCCGTTCTTACATCAGTAACTATGTCATTGTATTGACAAAAACAGTGCTTTTAGACATTCTATGTTTGTTTGTTTTAGTCACATGACACACACAGGAGTTAGTACGTGATTGCATAAACCATTGTTTTTGATGACTTTTGATGCTCTCATTTTTTTTCCACAGCTCTATAGTGGCAAAAGCTTACTATACTTTACTTTAAATGGTTTTGCATTGGTGTTCAGAGCCTCTGTTTACTTCTGAGTGAAGACAGAAGCCAGACTTTGTGTGTTACAGTGCATCCTCCACGCATAATGTCAGGCCAAACTAAATTTCATGGCACATAATGAATGACTTTGGATTAAAAATGGATACTATGGAGTAGAAACAAAGAAATGCACTAAATGGGGAAAAGGGCAGTGCCTCCATCCTCTAGTAGTCTGTACAGAGTAGCGGAGGGAGAGGCAGAGAGGGGCAACAGCAGCACAGGGTAAGGTCATCCTCCGGCTCAGTGGTATGAGCTCAGGAGGGAGATGAACCAAGGACAACCATTCATCAATCCCTCTACACTATGAACATATTCTCTTATGTGGTGCCACCTCCTGTCTGACTCCTTGCTGAAAAAAAAAAAAAAAAAAAAAAGCATCCCGAGCTCAGTGTGTAGCACCCCACAGCCATCACTATCAGCCTGCTACACCTACCTGTCAGAGCTGAGCCCAGCCCTGCGTTGGAAACACCTGTTCTACTCCCCCATGTGGAGCTCCATCATCACACATACACGCACACAGTCAGATCAGCATGCATGACAGCATGTTGCGCCCCACCCCTCTTTACGGAGATGTAACCCAGGAGTAGTACATCAAATCCCATCCATCTGGACTGCTCTGCACATCAGCTCTCCCCCACACTACTATCAGTCAAATGGGTGGCAAAGATAGGCCACAGGTTTTACCGTGATGTGAGAAATGCTTGTTTCTGATGCAATGGCTGAAAGATGAGAAGGCCAAGGCTATTCAATTAGATCTGATTATGAACAGATTCAGAGGGGATTTCTATGTTTCTCATGCATGTAACCTTGAGAATCCCAATGCTACCACTGCTGTTTGTCCAATAGTTGACTCCGGATGACATTCACGTGAAACCCCTTCTGTCCCAACACCCCACATGACAATCACTGCGTGGGTCAGGCAAACTTGATTAAATGAGGAGAAAAAAAAAGGGATGGTTGGGGCAGTGGATGGGGGGTGGGTTACTTTGTCTCCCAGAGCTTGCCTTTGGAGATAAGAGATTTGAACTCACATGTATGATATCATTCCAGAATAATCTTTTAAGCCTCTTGTTGTTTTTAATGTAATTAATAAAACTCTGAATACATACTAGTTATGGTGAATTTACATCTGCTTCCAGCTCTGGAGCCTAAGTGGTTGCAGATGGACAGGTCCTAAACCGAGGTCTGGGGCTAGGGCAGGGGTTGGCCCTGCTCTTCCACATAAATCCTGTTCTAAATCTCTTCAGTTTCTGTAAGGATCAAGAAATGTTTCACCAAACATGGCCTGAATGTTCCCTTCAAATGAACAGCAGTGTCCTAGGGCTGTGTTTTGTCTTGTTAACCTTTGATCCCAGGAGTGTGTCAGATATCATTCTTCACCAGCCAAATGCCAAGGTTGGTTGGTAGATTACATAACTGTATGTGAAACGCGTGGGATGCTCTGCGTGTTGTTTGCACGGGCCTGAGGTGAAACGTGTGTATGGGAGGGCATGTTGTTTGGAATGTGTGTCCGCCTGCATGGGGCATCACACGCATCACGCATGATTAGTCAAATGAATCCTAAGCGATAGGCTGTTCGGCGCACACCTCAAGCATCACCTATGAATATTACAACATCTAACCAGCAAACGCATCCCGGTGGGGTTTTTTTTTTTTTTTACCCCTCCTTCCCCTAATTGGAGTCACTGGCTCCTGCGTAAACTCGGCATCCCTCGATCGCCATGAGAAACCTGGAAGCAGATGATGCTCTGGAGTGATTGAGGTGATCCACTGTGTGCAATGGTGTGCAAAGCCCGGGCCAGGCTCGATGATACCAGTATTAACCATGATCCTAAGCTCCGGCGAAGTGTGACATACTATGCGCATGGCACAAGAAAGGACAGATTTGGAGAAAAGGCAAAGCGCAAACAAAACCAGAACCAAAACGCGATCTGGGGGTGGGGGGGTGGTTGTTATGTGCACGCATGAAATGAGGTGTGCGTGTGCAGTGATTATGTGCCTGCCTCTCAAATTAAAAACGTGCCCCTGCCACGGCGCGCACACTGCGGCATATACGGACAAACAGACGCGTGAATACTCCAATATTATTGGGTTAAAAAACGTGACCTGCCGATAACATACAACATGTGCGGCTGACTTTCTGTATTGAATGATTGGGCAGAAACACCAAAACACCCTGGGTTTTTTTTGCTGCATTTCAATGCAAACTGCACATTTCACATAAATTGATGGGAATCCACTATTACAGGCGGTGCATATACGCATTTAGACAGACAACCGTGCATGTGTGTGTGAGGACCCTAACCAATGTACATCCTTTGATCCCATGCCCTTGACATAAAAGCCTAACGGGTTATATCTGATGTATCTGCAGTTCTAGACCCATAATTGTGCATGAGGGTGCATGATTATACTGCAGATTTCTGGGCTGCTCTGCTCCGTCCTCGGCTCTCTATGCCCCGGCGGATCTCAGCCTGTCTCTTCTCCACTCACCTGTCTTGGTCAAGAGCGCCGACATGCTCCACGCCACGAAGAGGACACTGCAGATAAAGCACACCTGCACGAAAAGCATCTCCCTCCTCTTGCGAACTTTAAATATCTTGGCGATTATTGTCTTTTTGGACGCGCTGGCTCCGTCGTCCCGCTCCATGCTTGTACAGCAGCTCGGCCGGCGGCCACTTTTTTTGGTGCGTCCTTGAGAGAGACGAAGAAACTGCCGCCCCGCTTCTTGCCTCTTCACTCGAAACAGATCCGGGATGTGGTCCTCATTTCAAGCCGTCCGGGGCGCAGATGGAGAGTAGTGAAGCGGACGGTTTTTCACCCCCCTCCACACACACACACACTCACACACACACTGCTGGACTCCTCCACTGAGAAGATGCCTTTCAGCTGCTGGGACTGGAATGAGCAATGACACGGCGGTCAAATTCCGATATATATGTCTCCGAATCAATTTAACAGAGCTCCCGAATTCTGATTCTGCAGGAATAGAAGTATCAGACGGGCTCCCTTTGCAACGTGCATCCTGTCCCGGAAAAAAAATATATCAGCTGCAATATCCTATATCCCTATTTTCTGTGTTTGGCTTTAAATGCGTCAGTCTCCGGTCAGTAACGTGGAATCGCTCAGCCGCGCCGTGTTGCAAACTCCACGCACCTGCGCCTGTTAAGTGAAACCAATCTGTGTTCATCAAGGTTAATTGTCAAATTCGGGCAGCAGTCGTGTGGGTTTGCCTCTCTCGGGCGCCTCCCCCTCCAGATGAATTCCTCAGTGCAGAAAAGCAGTGGTGAGAAGACAGGACCAGCAGCTCCCTCTGCCTCCAACTGCCCTCCTACTCTGCGCCCTTCATCCTCTTCAAACAGACCAGTCTCCTTTAACTTTCCCGAGGACAGCATGTGCAAAGTAACAGAATTTGCATGCAAAAGGCTGTGTTGTCCTCCCTCTCCTCCCCTCTTAAAGGTCCACCTCTGGACAGCTGCTGATCGATCACTCCCTACCTTCAAGTGTGGGAATATCCGTGCGTATTTGCGCGTCGGCGTGAGATCAAACATATAGGGGTGGATTTGTGCACAAAAAAAAAAGGGAAAAAAAGAAAAGGAAAGCCAAGCCCTATCATGCCATTTAGAGCAATCCTAACACAAAACACCCGTGTCCCGCTGCTGTATTATGAAACTAAATCCAATATTTTTCTGGGTCCCAAGCACAGCCCCTTTAATAACCGGACTACAAGTCACCTGTTATCCTCATTTTCATCCCATGCTGAATAATTGAGGTTATAGATCCTCCAGCTCACATCAATGCCGGCTTTCCCCACAAATCTACAACCATGAAATCATTTCTCGTTGCCTTAAGGTTTTTTTATGCGCTAAGATGACAATATCTCATATGTGTTTTCCTCTTTAGAACATTAGCTCACAAAAACAAAGCTGCACATAGGCCTATATAGCCTATACCGGAAATTAATAATTTCATTTGGAACTCCTGTCACTGTGGTAGTAGGTGGGCTATCCTTAAATATGTTGTTTACTTCATAATAAGATAATAAAATATTCCTATAAAAATTGATTACGGATCAGGCAGGCTTGTGTTGATGAAGATCAAGTGTCATTGTACTAAAATATGATGTAAGATGTTGTCATCTAGAGGTGTATATTGACTGGAAAAATCAATATATGGAAAGTATATACTTCATAGTTAGTTATATAGCTGAGTAACAAGGGAAGGAAACAATGTAAATTACATGATACACTGACCATGATAATAATGATTTATTTATTTATTTATTTATCCAGCAAATATGCTTATTCTCCCAGTGGTCTGTTAACGCCCATAAAGACTCAAACAGCCACTGGTAACTAAAACCACCCACTTATCTGAACTGTTCAATATATATTGATCCACTAACAATACATGTCAATGATTCACAGAAAATTGAGTTTGTTGTCTTTTCTTGCTAATCAGATATGAGCTGTTTGGACATTCAGAGGCTCTGTAGTTACCGTGGAAACAGTGTCATCTTCTATAACATTGATTCACCAGGAAAACACATGGGGTTGGATCAGTGACAGTGGATGGACACGCTTGGTTTATGTTCAGTCATTGATAGATTTTGAAAAAAAAAAAAAAAAAATCACTTTTTCTTGCAGTTTTCTCTGTTTCTGATATAATAACCTTCAACTTTTATCTGAGCTTTCATGAACATCTGTATGATTTGTAAATTAAATATAAGAAAACACCTGATTTATTTTGGAAAAAAATGCAAAATACAAATGATAATACTAAAATAAATGTTGATAAATCACTCAAGGAACGTTAAATAGAGAGAAAAAAATGCATTTGGGAACTGACTGACATCATTTATATTAATAAAAACACACTCAGACACCAGCAATAAACAAAACAAAAAGAAAACATTTGAAAAGTAACCTGTATAGCAACTGAAAACACACCCTCCAATATCTCTATCGCAAACAACTACAAAATCTCACATTCTATAAAATACTGTTTTAACAAAATCTTAACCTTCTGTCAGCACAACAGTTGGATGATGTCACAAAAAATAGGCCTACCTAACTCAGGTATGCAATTTTTAAATCCGGTATCAGAATTTTTACAATTTATAAGGCTTCTGACTCAGGCACAAGTCAATATATGGTTCATTTAAGTGAATTTTATGTGATCCCAAATAAAAGGCTTTCAACAGTGGAAATTCAGTGGAGGACAAAGTGATGCAAAAGTAAAAGCTGGACTTTTTACTGGAACCCAGATTAGAACCTATTGGTGACAATCTATTCCCCTCAATGCTCAGTTCTTTAGAATTAACAGTTTGGAATTAATTTATATAAGTTGTATGACATGTTCTGAGCCCAGAGTTATGATCAATTATGTGAGGATAAGAAAAAAAAAAAAAAAAAGTACATAAATAGATGGGTTCTTCTACTTCCACCCAGTTTGGGTGATGAGCAGTAAACATGGTGAGTGATAATTATATTTCAGATAAGTATAATCCAGATATTTCTTAACTGAAAACCAGCTACGAAGGGGCTTCAACCCAAACATGATCTGCATTACAGCTGGTTCCTTCAGTTGAAAATGCACTAAAATTCTGCTAATTGAAATCTTGATTTAATAACATCTGATTTTTTCCCCCCACACTATAAATGAAAGTTTTGGGGTTTTTGTTTCCAACTGTATGACTGGGTCATTTAATGTGGTGAGGTTTGATTTTATTTTATTGCCCCCACCCCCGAGGGAGACACAAGACACATTGTTTTTGTTTTGGTTTGGTTTGTTTGTTTGTTAACACTCTAGCAGCAAAACTATTGAATGAGTTGAGTTGAATTCATACTAAATTGGGTTTATAGATTGCCAGCGACCCAGAATAGATCTGATTACATTTTGAGAAAAGTAGGTCAAAGTTCAATTTTTTTTATGATTTTATTTTTTCTCTCATTTCTTATAATGGGTGAAATTTCACATGCATGTAGCAAAACTATTAGTTTAATTTCAGAGCTGATATCTATCAATTTTCCATGTTTTCTTGATAATAACCAAAATCACTTCAGTTCTTGCATCGATATCTATGTTTTTGTACTGACAAAAACAGTGCTTTTATTCATTCCATGTTTTCTCTTCTGTCTGTTTTAATCACATGATACACACAGGAGTTAGTACTTGATTGCATAAACCCAGATTGGGTTTATAGATTGCCAGTACCCAAGAATAGATGTGATTATATTTTGGGAAAAGTAGGTCAAAGTTAAAATTTTTTATGAATTTTTAAAATCTTTTATTTCCTCCCATTTACCAATCATTTATCCCATTTATCAATTTCGTTTCAATTTACTTCAAACTTGGTACATATATAGAGGCAATTCACATGCTGACCTCAGCAGATGTATAGAGACACGACGACGACATCAGCTGGACTGATGCCAAAGTGAGCTACAGTACGTGTGAGGGGCGGGGTTTGTTGTTTTATCTAAAAAAAAAAAATGCAATTTAGCTGCAGCATTGGTGAGCAAAACCTCACCATCCCATTATTTGCTCTATGAGACTTTAGCATCTCATCTGTTGTTAAACGGCAGTATTTATAGCCTCCCTGTAGAATAATTAACTTACTTTCCATTAGCTTCTCCATTCAGTTTAAAGCCCACAATGTTGTGAACATTTGGAGGCAGTGTGTAGGCTGCCTCCTCTGCCTCCAGGCCTGCAGCAGGTCACCTTCACTGCCAAGAGTGTAGACAGGGAAGCTGTCACACTCTACATAACCAGGTTGACAAGGCTGAAACAGCACGTCAACCTTTACTGACACTATTGCTGCCCACTTAAGCAAAAAGCAAGCAGCATTTATGGGTCAAAGGCCGCCCACTGCAACACATTCCTCTGCCAGTTTATATCACGTAAAGATTGTACAGTATGATATATAGATATAGATTTGTTCTTAAGATCCATCTAAGACATTATATGAAGGCTGTTAATTATACATGGAAGGCATCACAGGTTATTAGTCAGAGCTTTCTGAAGCCATCGCCAGGTCTTGTCTTTATCCTGCAGCTTGTTTCTTCTACACAGACTCACATAGACATCAACATGTGTAGCTTGTGCCAATGTCGAGGGATTAGTCCCCTCCAGGCCCCTGCCCGCACCACAGGCAGGCAATCGCGAAGCATTGCCAGGGCCTGCTTACAGAGATTTAGGCACTGCTTTACACTCCCTGGCTCGGTCAAACATACACACATGGCCTCCTTTGCCTTCTACAGGATGCTGTGAATGGCAACCGATCCACAGAAAAGATAATATGTGTGAACTGCAGTTGTAGCTGTGAGGAGCAAACGAGGAACTGAGCTTGTAGGAGTGTTTTAATGTGGGCAGATGTCAAAAGGAGCAGCCAGTGTAATGTAAATGTGTTGTTTGATATAAATGTCAACCATGTGTCATATCCTCACACTGCACATCACTAATGACTTTGTGTCAAGGCTGTTGACAATGAACTGCGTGAGCATTGTACAACAATTGCTGGTTGAGTCAGTGTTGCTCACTTCAGCTTCCAAAGTGATGATTCATGCTGTTTATTCACAGAGCTTAAGATCCAGTCAGTTTAAGGGCAATATGGTAGATCTACGGCTCTGTTTAAGTAACGACGGAGATATATTTTTCAATTAGAATGTCCAGTGTGAAATAAACCCAAGTCTTAGATATTCAGAATAAATCAATCAAATGAAAGGTAGATTCAATCCTAAGAACTATTCACATGTCTTTCAGCTCAGTTCTTATGAGGTAGCAGAGCACGGCAGCAAATGGGAACACTCCAGTAAAGTAATTACCTCCGCCAAGGAGGTTATGTTTTTGCCTGGGTTTGTTTGTTTGTTTCGTTATTTAGCAACATAACTCGAAAAGTTATGGATGTATTTTGATGAAACTTTCAGGATTTGTTGGCAATGACACAAGGAAGAAATGATTAAGTTTTGGGGGTGATCCGGAAGAAATCCTGGATTCTGGATCACTTTGAATTTTTCGTTAACATTGGGGTCAATGGGGCC
>JAPSES010000098.1:3320013-3330855 GCA_029822895.1 Maxillicosta whitleyi | reverse complement strand
GAAACCACTGTTACCTGCGTGGCTATTATTAGCCCTAGTTTTGACCATTTTTGCTCAGTAAAAAACCCTATAAATAACGAAACAGTCACAATCTGCTCATCTCACAAGTTTGAAGACATGTCTGGTTTGATCGCTCTCAAACTCTGCTACGCTGTGGTGCTGAAGACGTGGGGGCTCCCACTGAGTGACGGTCCTTGGTGTGCATCGGTTGTGTTTCTATGCACCGAAAAATAGTTCCCTTTCTCTTGTGTTAGGGTCAGCACTGGCCCTTTTTATGTTTTAAATGAATAAATGAACCAAATAAAATTTGTTTTTAGCGTCAATCCTTTTTGACTTTTCCAGAAACCTCTATTTGAACAAAATAATACAATTTTTTTTCCACAAAATTATGAAATGCTCTGGATGAAATTATGGACTTTGTGTTGTTAGGGTTGGTTTTGATAAAAAATAAGATTATAAAGAAATAATTTGAGACAAAACTGAAATCACAAATGCTAGCTGACACATTGACATCCAGCTCCTTTAGCAATCATGTGAGCTTTTGGGGATTCTCATTTGCCCTTGTTATCCAGTTTACCTGCACAAAAACAAAGACAGGCACGTCCACACATGTGAGGTCAATTCAGTATAGACACAGTGACTTACAGAGCGCACACAAAAAGGCTCAGAGGTTCACACCAAAAATATTAAAACCAATATTTCCATGGGTAAGAAAGGCTAACAAATCAGACGATAGATAATTGTTTTATAGTATTTTACAGCTGATTTAAGACATGGATCAAAACTGACCCGTTAACATAACAGAAACGGAAAGTGAACACAAGAGGAAGGTTAATACAATACAATACACAACAAATGTTCAAGGCATGGTTGCATTATGTGATCATTCACACTGACTGGATCATTAGTTAAAAGATGTTAATTGACAGTTTTCTGATACATTAAGTGATATGTCATATTTTAACTGTAAACACCCATTGGATCAGGATGTGAGTTTGACTGTCACAGTACCCCCCCTTCTTTGTTTTTTGCTTGTTTTTAATCTCTTTGCATTCATGTATAAACATTATACTTGTGTTGCATTTATCTAAAACTTCCTATAGATGTTACAGCACTAGCTTTCATTCATATTCTAATAATAATATTAGAAAAATGTTTCTATAATATTGAATAAGTATTGTTCTTGTCATGGAGAAACTGATTAAATCTACAGATTTGGTATGAATATTTGTGAAATTAGTTTATGTATGAAGTATCCGTGAATTAACATTCTTTAACTTATGATGCATTAAATGTGAAATTATCACATCAGTTCATGGTCACTTGATCATCAGTTGATGGAGAGAAACGGGAATTCATTGTAGACTGTGCATTAATTCATACATTAAATCTTCATGGTCCATTCCATGGGTCATGGGTTAAAAATGAGATAGGAAAAATGGAAATATGAATTTATACTTCTGTATTTGAACCATTTACAACAGCTGTCATATAAATGTAGAGTGAGCAGAAATTTGCATAACATAGAGAAACTCAAGTAAAGTACAGTAACTCTGCTATGTAATTCTTAATTATATGAGTGGCACCTTTATACAATAGAATACAATGAAAATATAAGTTCCTCAAAATTGTACTTAAAGCTGCATATGACTTTCATCACCAATTTTTCATCAAATCTCTCTTAATCATAGCCTAAATATCATGAATCTGTAAGTCTTTCTGTGATTACGCAGCTGAATCTCTTCCCTCACGGTGAACAATTTCGAAGTATACTCCGGCACAAACAGTCCATTTGTTTACAAACAGAGCCAGTAGGTCACTCTGGCATTTTTGGACATTTTTGTGACATGCTTTGTGGGAAGTGAAGTTCCATGCAGTCGCAGTAGCAAGAAGCAATGAAGCCGATTCTGTGTTTGTTGCCGCTGCTGCTATATGCGAATGCGTGGAGCTCTGATTCCCATAAAGCACATCACCAAAAATGTATATATTATTTATTTTTTTCTTGTCTACATTTATTCTCATAGTTTACCACCACAGAAGGGGTGATAATTTTTTATAAGATTGATGCATATTTTATTTCACAAAAAAATTCTGAAAAAGTCTAAATGACCATACCGGCTCTGTTTGTAAACAAATGCATTGTTTATGGTGATGAAATTCATACATAGCTTTAAGTAAAAAAGTATATTGCCTACTTGGTATTAAGATTTTCCTTGTTCCAAGTAAATGTATATCCTTGAATATTAGGCTATTTTCTTTTAAACATGCTAATTTTGGAGTGTTAACAGATGACTCTAAACTCAAGGCTTATTGAGACGCATTTTGTAATAAACGTCCAAAATGTAATAACTTTTTAATTTCATTTTGTAATAAACTGCTGCATTTTGTAATAACAGTGCATTTTGTAATAAACATCCAAAAAGTAATAACTTTTTCATTTCATTTTGCAATAAAGCCGCATTTTGTAAACTGCCGTATTTTGTAATAAACTGCCCCAACGCATTTTGTAATAAATTTTAATAATAAAATAAATCTGGAATTTACAGAATATTCTCTGTTAATGCAAACTTTGAATAGTGTACTGATAGTAATTGCTAAGTACTGCTACTAGGCTAATACAGTGATACTCATAATAGGCTTAGCTTTTACAAATACTTTAAAGTAAAATAAAATACAATTAACAAACAAATAAAATATGGTTTAGAATTGTTATTACGTAATGCACCATTTTTTCTAGAGAATTTTGTAATAATCTTCTCATAATGTAATAACTTATTGCATAATGCAGCAAAATTTATTACAAAATACGGCAGTTTATTACAAAATGCGGCTTTATTACAAAATGAAATGAAAAAGTTTTTACATTTTGGACGTTTATTACAAAACGCGGCTCAACAAGGCTACCTGTGAGTCTTTACTGTGGATGTTTCAGCTGCGTTCGTGCTTTTCCTGACGCAATACAAATGTCACATCGTGGCCCATGTTAAAACAAGTGGAATAATCTAGACATTTTGTTTGACCACAGTCTGCAGGCCACCACTCAGAGCCCTGGCATCTGAACTGAACTGCACAAAGATAAACGGTCGTAGTGCTGAGTCACTTCTCAGAGTCCTCGGTCTGGCCTCTGCTCGTTTTCACATCCCCATCATTCACTGGCGATGATTCAGCCTCCTTACACGGACGGCCCTGTGTCATACCAGGGAGTCGTCCCGAGTTTAGGAGAGACGTCTGCAGGGGTAAACACAGGAGGCTAATCCTCATCATGTTTTCTGAGCTTGAATTAATCATCAGCAGGGTCTCCTCATAGTTCTCAAGGTGGTGTCAGCCATGTCATATCTGATCAACCCGGTTCCCTCTGATGTGCTGAGCGGATAGAGCAGGCCAGCCAGGATCTATTCTGCTGACTGGCTGGAACCACATGTCAGCCTGGATGCAGTTTACTAAGAGGCTGATACCGCCCTCATCCAAGAATGTGTTTCCTGATCCTGTTGCCTGCATCGCTTCAAGTTACGGATAACCAACTGGTCAGGTTTGTTGTGCTCCGAGGGGAGAAGAATGCGTTGTTTGTACTAAGGCCAAGCAAAACAATCTCATGTGATGTGGCCTACATATCCAGTCACATACACATGATCTGTAAGTCATCAACATGTCTCTGCCAGGATCAGACCCAGCCATGAATGCAGTCAACAATTACATTGTTTCATCAAAAAGGCAACGCAGCGGTGGCGGTATTGTGGACTGTGGATAATCTCACACCAAGTACATTCGTGGATTTATGCTCGTGAGAATTCCCGCTTTGTGGATGGGTGTGAAGAGCAGGTTGCATAAGAGGATCACCTCAGTAGTGGTGTAATTCAGCACTCCTGCTCCAACTAGTGAGCCCACTATGTGTATCTTTAAGTGTGGGTGTCCATAAGTGGTTCCCTACTCGGAATCATTACCACAGGAAGACAGTGGTGTAAGCAGAGGGGCCCCAGGCAGTAGGGAACTAAAGCACTTGATTAGGTCCCTTGTGGACACCAGAGGGCCTTCAAGAGCCCTTGAAATTTCCCACGGGAGATCATCTTTTTTTTCTAATAGGTGCATTTCATAACTGTATGTAATGTATATCTTAAAATTCTGCACTAGTAAATGTTAAACACCAAATTAGGGTGGAAAAAAAGATGCTTTTTCACTTGGTTAAGGTGTTTTTTGCTGTTGTTTGAGGCGCCAAATGCATATGAAGGAAAAGGAAACACCTTTTTGTGAATTTGACATTTAAACATTTAATTCACATGACTGATCAGGACATTTCAATTCACATTTCCACTTTGCCTCCAGTGTTCCTCACGCTGGTGTATGAATGTGTATGAATGTTCGGTGGGCCGTTTGGAGCATATCGGCAGCTTCCGTCAGTGTTCCCCAGTGTAGTTGAGGCTACAAATGTAGTTTACCACCACCAAAGTGTGAATGTAGGAGCGAATGAATAATAGATCAATAATGTAAAGCACTTTGGGTGCCTTGAAAAGCTCTGTAGAAATCCAGTCCATTGTTATTAATTTTATTATTATTGGACACATTAGCTGTATCTTCCCCTGGTATTCCAGTAAACATCACAGATATTTGAGATGTAAAAGAACAAGAGTATGCACTGATTGTTTTATTAAGTTTATCAGAGTCATGTGTAATGTAGCCTGCAGTGGTCCACAACGCAGCCTCGATGATTGCATTATTTATATTTTATCTTAATCCTACAACATCAAACGTGCCATATTTGATGTGTTTTGAAGCCCTCTACATGATCAGTGTGATATTTTTATAGAAAAACCTGATGTAAACAATTAGATACATGCAATACACATATAATCTACCAGGGGAAGGAATATGTTCATCAGAGGCCTTTCCAGTTTTTTTTTTTTAATTTAACCTTTATTTAACCAAAAAAATCCCATTGAGATTAAAAACCTCTTTTCCAAGGGAGTTCTGGCCAAGAGGCAGCACGAAATACAACATGCAATTATTTACAGGACACATCAAACAATGAAAATAAAGTGTTGTTGAGTTAGTCTCTAGCACTTTGAGTTTGGATTTAAAACATTCAAGGAGATCAGTTCAGACAGTGACTCTACAAGACAGTCATTAATGAGGAAAAGGGCAGACTTTTGCAATTTTGAAAAGGAATTACCAATTTGTTTGACATTTTTGTGTTATATCATATTTTTATTTGTTCAAAAATAATATTTGAGCATTGAGACCCAGTGTATCAAATATGATACAAAGTTGAAACTCATACATGGAAACTAATATTTGAAAAAAATATTTTTGGGGTTGTTCAGACCGACCAATAAAGGCTCCTGTTTCAAAGAACTGGAATTTTCTGTCAATGATTTAATGGTTCAGGCTTTACAGGGTTAAAATCAACAAGAAATATGATACGATTACTGATAAAATTCAAATAAAAATTGCAGTAGCTAATTACTAGTTTTCTCTTTAATAAGAACCAAAAGAACTGGCATTGCATCATGTCCGGTTGAAACACAGCAGATCACACAGATACATCATCATGCTGAATAACATTGTTTGTTGGTTCATATCTTTGATGTATGGGATTGTTAGCGATGCATCACTTCACCGCAGGGTAAATGTACTTCCTCCCAGGGTTCCATAACGGTTTAGGCAGAAGTATCACATGTGAAGGCACCAGGGTCGGACCAAACTGAGATCAGGAAAAGTGAAGTGACAGTAAAATCATTTAACAAGCAATAATTTTCAGATTCTGTTTTTAAAAGATGACATTTGTTTTGCCCGTGTATATTTCTAATTATAAAACAGAGCCTTTTTACATTTCAGGTTGTGGATATTTTTCTTTTTCCTTCTTTATTTCATCTTATTATTTTTCATATTTCATCTTTTTTTTATATCCTTGCAGTGAATATGACTATACATTTTATCCCAATTTCTCTGAATATTGTGCAACTGTAACAATGACCAAACTCACATCTAAAATAAAATGAGAAAATGAGTTTATGTTGGGAATGTAACACAGATAAAAGTACTTACAGAAATCTACAATGACTCTTGGTATTTGGAAGAATAGTTAAAAGTTAAACTAGTCAGGGCCCCAAAGGTAAGTCTCACTGTGGATAAAACAAATGTTGTGCCACAGTTAAATAAATTAGCATTCAGAGTGTTCACAACCAGCTAAAACACTTGTGCCAAACTGATTCATAAATGGTGCAAAAAACCTCAAACTCCTACACTGAAAACCTGGAGAGAACAAACACTGAGGAGGATACTGTGCGAAAACATACTTCTTTGTGATGTGAGCCAAGCGGAATATGACTTTATTTGAGATGTGCTAACTTTTATTCATTGTTTGGAGTGTTGGACTTTACCACTTTATCACATATGTCATTGTCTCCTTCAATATAAATTGTGAAAACTGTTAATGTGAAAAGATCGAATTAAACCTTAAAGACCTTGTGCTACTTTTGTGACAGTTCCCAAATGATTTTTTTTTCTACATTTAAAAATTTTCTTAAATGATTTATCAATATTTATTCTAATATTACGCTTAATATTTTGCATTCTTACGTGAATATTAGGTATTTTCCTGCATTTAATTTACTGTGTCAGTTTACTCTACCTGACCCCGTGCGAAAGCGCCAAAAAAAAAAAAAAGAAACCCTACTATCTATGTTTATGTCCTCTATTGTAAGTCGCTTTGAATAAAAACGTCTGCTAAATGTAATGTAATGATTATGATTGATCAGATTAAAGTTGAGGATTATTATTTCAAAAATAGAGAAAGTGGGGTAAAAAGTGACTTTTTCAGTCAAATATATCATTAACTGAACATAAATACAGTGTTTCCATCCACTGTCATTCATCCAACTCCATGAGTTTTACTGGTGAATCAATGTTATAGAAGATGATGGTGTTTCCATGGTAACTATAAAGCCTCTGACCAAATGGGTCATATCTGATGATCATGAAAAGATGTTATTATTTGCATGAATTGATAGGATTAGTGGATCAATGGGTATTGGATTTTTTATATCAATAAATGATTTTAGTCGCCAGTGGGTGGTTGGATCTTTATGGGTTAATATATGTAAAAATGAGATGATTCAGGAAAGTGGGACATGGGCATCACATTATTGTAACCCACTGATTGCGTATGTTATGTTTTTGTGTTGTATTTCTTTATCTATTAATAAAATAAATAAAAATAAGGACACTCACTTATAAACAGTGCTTAGGCTTGTAAAACAACAGTGGGAAAATATCCAAATATTTCAATGTGATGTCCATTTGGGCAGAGTGACAAGATCTAGTTCCATTTTTAGAGCCAAATATCATGGGATTTGAGTGCCTTATGCTATGTTTGAATATTGTGGGTTTTCGCAGAAATTTGTGCACTTTCACATTATTACATTGATGTCATTGGCATTAAGTGGTCTGCTTAGTGAGAAGACCGGGAATTCAAAAGGGATTAAATTCATTCATCCTCCAATCCACACAGATGAATGGATTCACATGAGCAAGATGACCCGCTTTTAGTCCAACTTTTGTCATTCTGGGTCCGAGTGAAGGGCAAAGCGGTTGGTCAGCCTGTGGCTATACTATGGATTTAGGGTCTGACGTGGTCTGGCAGATTGGCTGGGCACTTGTTGGAGTTGGAGCAGTGGTCTCTCACCACCCTCCAGGGGGCAGAGTAGCCCCCTGCGCTCCAGGGACGACTCTGCCACTCCATGCTCTGGGCTTAGCTGCTTGTTACATTAAAACAGGGGCTTCTGTGACAGAGTCAGCATTATGAAAGCTAAGAGGATTAGCTGATGGACATTTCTGGCGTTGTCGGTCAATTATCAAAATGAAAAGCAGTGGCTGGGCAGGGTTGGCATGCTCTATGGCAGAGAGGAGCTTCTCACCCCCCCCATCCCACCATCATCTCCACTCTGGGTCTGTATCTCTCACTCAGCCTCTGTCTGTCACAGGTTACTGAAGTTCAGAGTAAAAACAAAATAGAAATAATAAAATAAATACAGGCATCATGGAAGTTTTGTGTGTGTGCGCGTACGTCTGTGAGCCACGGATTAAAAAAGAGCATTTAAATTTTAATGTTTCTAAAGTGCAAAACTGTATGTTATGCAACTGTATAAAAACAGGCCGGTACTTCAGGCAGCCATCCGTGTTCCGAGTCGAAACTCCTCCAACCATGTGCATGATCACTCCACACGTACACACACGCATATGCACTCTCTTTAACGCCGATGCACTGACTGTCCTACTTCTGTGTGTATGTGCTTCACAGGCTATCAGTGTATTTCTAAAACTTTAACAGGGAATAAGCGCATAAACAATGTATGTATAAATGTGCTCATATGACAGAATGACAGAGTGCAGCTAAAAAAAAAAAATACATAACTAAAATAAACACATACAGAGATGAATCTGAAGTTAAAGTTCCTTATGAAATCTATTAATGACATTGCTTTTAATTCACTTTTTCATTTTACTGTTTTTTTTTTAAATTGTGGACCTTTCCTATTTAAAGAGTCAATGAGTAGAATTTAGCGGCCTCTAGTGGTAATAGTGGTCAGCTGAATAACAATCTGAAAAAAAAACCCTTCTAAAAGTCAATATTTTATATTTATTTACTTATTTATTTGACAGGTACAGTGCAGTTAAACATAGTTGCAGCTGATCTGATGCATATAAGTTTATAGCTAATGCTAATTAACTTGTCCCCGCTCAGGCTCTTCCACAACATTGTAGTACAATATAAAATCTACATCATTAAAAGGAATAATAATTCAGTGTAAGGACAGTAGGGACAGGACAGAAATTAAATAAATTAATAAATACCATAAATAAATAAAGGGGAGAATTCCTTAATAGGCTCCATACAAGTTACTGCGAGCCACTCATTTCTAAAATAAGAATTAAGGGGGATGTTGCTTTACAAATTTATCTAATGATCCTTCTAATACACTGGATAACCTTTCATAAGGAAATAAATATAGCCAGTTGTGTAGAATAGGTAGAAGGTGTGCAGTGAACAATATAATATTTATTTATTTTTTGTCTTTTGACCAAAAAAAAAAGCTAACACCAATGATTTGCGACTGTTTAAAAGAAAAAGTGCATTATGCTAAATTTAGCTGCTAGCTCATATCAGTTCAGTCCTAATTTCAGTGACTTAATTTAAAATTAGTTTTGCAATGTGACCATTTTATGAATATGAATATGAATGAACACTCTATCAGCAAAATTATTGGTTGAATTCATACCAAATTGGGTTTATAGATTGCCAGTGACCCAGAATAGATCTGATTACATTTTAGGAAAGTAGATCAAACTAAAGAATTTTTAAAATCTCATTTTCTCCTCCATTTACTCATAATGGGAAAATTTTCAAATGTCTGTAGCAGCAAAACTGTTGGTTGAATTCATACCAAATTTGGTTTATAAATTGCTACTGACCCAGAATAGATGTCATTACACTTTGGGAAAAGTAGGTCAAAGTTCAGATTTTTTATGAATTTAAAATATATATATTTTTGTTCTTCTCCCATTCACTTATAATGGGTAAAATTTCAAATGTTTATAAAAACATCCATTTTTGTTTCAATTTACTTCAATCTTGGCACATATATAGAGTTGGATCCATGCCAAAATAAACTTCAATATGTAGAAGGGGTGGGGTTTGTTGTCGTTGTTAATCTCCATAGTATGGGGGTTATGGCTCAGTTGGTAGAACATGTCGTCCAATCATAGGTGTAATTTACAGAGGGGATAGGGGGGTCATGACCCCCCAAAAAATTAGATCCAACCAATATAACCCCCCAATATAATCACATCATTTTGATTAATAAATGTATTAACTATTTTGCATGAATATTTTTTTTCCTTATTCATTTTATTTACCATAAAAATCACAGCATCTCTGATCATCTGGTAATGTAATGTACGTACATGGTTACAGTACATTTTTTCCTCATTGCCTTTGCCAGATCAAACCAAGTTTAACTTACTATTACCATATTTTTTTTTAATTCAAAAATAATTTTAGTTCAAAAGTAATTTCAGCAATATAGATCTCTTGCGTGAGATGTAATTCACACCCACTCACTCAAATATTGAAAGATTTTCATCACATCACAAATTCCAGCAGTTTTAAAACCCTGCAACAGCCCTGAGTGTGACCCCCCCAGTGTTTAACCCAAAGTTACGCCCTTGCATCCAATGACTGAAGGGTTCAAATCCTGGCTCTGAGTGTCCACATGTCAAAGTGACACTGAACCTTAAATTGCTCCCAGTAGGTTCTGGCAGCCGCCTACTGGTGTATGAGTGTGTATGAATGTGAGGCTTTGGAAAGCACTTTGGGCACCATAAAGGTGTAGAAAATATATATATGTGCAGTCCATTTACCATTTTACCGATCTGAGTTAAATCCAGTGAATGTGTCCTGTAATCCAAACCAAAGGTGGTACCCAGGTTTTTTTTTTTACTGGGCCTGCGTTCAAATCCCAATAAAACTGAACGCCACTTTCTTTTTCATTTGCATTTTCCATACCATCTCTTCATTTTCTTGCCTTTCCAACCTTTTGTAAAATCTTCTTTCTATCTCTAGCTGCGAAAGGGTCACTCTTTAGTCTTTTATAGTCCCCTTGTGAATAGAAAGCAGAAGTCAAGGTCTATATCTGTGTCAACATCCTCTTGTAACTGGACTCGTCCATTAGTGTAGGAGGATTCTCCATCCCTGCATGTGATGTCACACTGTGGGCATATGCGTGGTTGTAGAGTTGTGGGTGAGGAAGAGGGCGGGGATGAGGAGGAGGAGGAGGGGGGGGGGGGTTG
>JAPSES010000098.1:3296987-3319913 GCA_029822895.1 Maxillicosta whitleyi | reverse complement strand
GAGGGAGAGAGACAGGGGGGGGGGGTTGTTTTGGTATATCAATAATAGTGGCATCCTGCAGCTGCCTGTGTTAAGGATCTACCCTGGGGATTCACACAACGCTGCAAACGTAATCAACCGAGTCAATGATCCACCACGGCTGCAGCGGACACATCGCTCCACCACTGACACCTTGCCTCCCCTCCATCCTCACCATCCTCACGCCAGCAACACTCCCTCTTATCATCCAAGTTTCTAATACAGCGGTTACACTTCAGTGGGGCACAGCAGAGGTGAGGCGGCATACCCATGTGCCCATAAAAGATAAGAAAACAAACTGCTGAACCGTTTCATTATTTTTTTTTTATATATATATACCTTGTCACAAACAGCCAGGGAGGTAAACAGTTTTGCTGTGAGAGACAGTTGCCTAAAATATAAGAGGACAGTAATCCTTCCTCGCTACATAGCAGGCTGAATTATCCCAGTTATCACTTCAGGGACAATGTCATCTCAGCCCTGTATTACAGATGGTCCTGCTGCATGGGCAGATTTGATATGGGTATTCAGAGGCCGCTTAGATGCAGCAGAAAAATGTCTCCATCTGGTGTTATTGCACAAACTGGTTGACCTGGTAAACAGTAAATCCTCTGTGGTGGAACTGTAATGAAGATTTCAAGTTACTCATACTTTAATTCCACCAGTTCGAGGAATATTTAACATTGTCCGTGAACTAGTAAACCATGTAAAGAATAAGGATAATTTCACCAAATTTTACACATCAAAAGAAGTCAACATTAGGAGCAGCACTCAGCCTGTGAACTCTGCGGAGGAGCTTTGTCACGTCTTGGAAAAAGCCTTCGATTATGTCATCAGTGTTTACTCGATTCAAGCTCATTATTTCAGATGCAAATCAGAAATGGTGTGCTACAAACTGGAGGCATGAATATTTTTCAGGAAGGGAAGGGAAAGTCTAATCAGTGGTGTCATGCACGACAAAAATTCTTGGGGGCATAATTAGAGTCAGGGGCATGTGGGTCCCATCCACAGGAAAAAAAAGAAGAAAATAATGATGCAATTTTCAGCAATTTAACATAAGGTTACATAGTTGAAGAGTCTGGTGGGAATATGTTAAAAATTCACTAATCAGTTTTGGTAGCTCAGTACTAATCCACTGTGTATTGGAGTATAGGGTGTATATTTATATAAAATAACTACGCATTATTAAAACAGTGTAAAAAAAAAAAAAACATACCGTGTGACACACTTTTAATACCCCTCACCAATAGGCTTCTGCTCCATGCTAAGATGCATCCACAGAATAAATTCGGTGAGAATATTTCAATGCATTTTACATAATGCGATTGTTGGTGAACGGACAGACGACAAAATTATACACCTCTGGCTATGTTTGTTGTCTAATGGGTAAAAATCAGCTGGGGTATGCGTCTACCAACTTGAATAGGAATGACACCTCTGAGTCTAATCAAGCTTTTATCAAACACATTTCCAAGATGCATTTTGGGAAGTACAGGGTCCAACTCTTTTCAGAATTTCACCCCAACTGCAGACTAAAATTACATGTCCCAGTTTCATAGAACTGCAATAAGAATATGTTGTAATCTCAATAACCTCAGAAGAACTTTGTCCAGTGTTGTAAAATTGTTCTAATTTAACAGGATATATCACATAAAATACACATGTAGAAACCTTTAGAAAGCGGCTACATTAAAGAGTTCAGTGTGTACGGTATTTTATGGTACTTTCAAGGTATGTTTTTAGCCATGCCTGCACAATATATCATTTACAAAATACTAAACAAGTATTATTATAAACCAAAAAGATTAAACGTAGTTAATGTAAGAAATGTAATGATAATGGAAATGTTCTAAGGTATTTGCTATGAGTAAAACAACCTAAAATTCTCAACATATGTTCATTTTAAATGACAAACAGATGTATTTTTGCAGCTGAGTAAAAAGGAAATACCCCATGACATGTTTGAGTATTGTAGGGTTTTGGATCCATGTCCATATCAGTACACTGAGCTTCTTTGAGTACAACAATAAACTGCTTTAATATCTTAAGCAGCGTTACAAAAATTTAAGCATTGTACAAAGTATTGTAAGAGAAAATTACTAAGAAAATGTACATGTAGAAATGTTTACAAAGGAGCTACAACATTCAGTAGCATATGTGAAATTTAATGTGAAAACAATGTTACCTTCACATTTAGTCAGTACTCATAATAATGATACTCCAGATCTAAATATGGGTACTGAGGACATACCATTAGAAACCATACAGAATTGAAAAAAACATTTTTTTTTTAATGACAGGAGGTGAAAAGCATCTCTTTGTCCTTCCAGTGCAGGAGGACGACGAACGACTGTACAGCATGTGGAGCATGAAAACATCTGGGTTGCAGAGTCTGTTTCCACAGAGATGATTTGAGGAAAGCATCTGCTTGTCACGCACAGGAGTGAGATACTGATGAAACTAAAAAAAATATCTGGAAAAAAAAAAAAAAAGAATATAAAAGGGAAAATATACAACAAGGTTTGCAGTGAAACAGCTGGAGCCGCCCATGGGGAAGGGGAAGCCCGAGTGTAGAACACTGTCCTCCTCTGGGTAAAGGCCCTGTAAAGAACTGTCTCTATATGGCCATGATGCGTTGTGCTTGTGCTGCTGCTACACCACAGCGTACTGCTGATACAGCAGCTCACGGATCTTATAGTAGTCGTCACAAAGGCAGCCTTCCAGGCCAATGCGTCCGGCCTCCGTCTGGACAGAGAAAGAACATGATGCACGGGTCAATTTGTTGTATAACATTCATTAACGCTTTGTACAACATGGTATCACCTTCATTCATGCATGTGCGAGCAGGGCTTATTGAATAAGTATCCTTCCCATTTGTTCCTGCACATGTTCACAGATTTGGAAATCGGGGGATATAATGAAACCATCCATTTCGAGGTTTTCACATTTGCAGACACTCCTCTGACAGTCTCACTTGTCTTTGATATCATTTTTCTGGGTTGCGTCTATTTTAAGTTCATGTCTATCTGTTTTGTTGTTTTCATCCTGGCTCACTTCTACTATTCCCTTTTTAAGATTTGCTGGCATCTCATCTAACAAGGGAAGTTTTTTAATGCCATTTGAGATTTTTTTTATCCTACATAGGATCTTTTGATCTGTCCTTAATGTTCCATATTCTGTTAAGTACCTGTTTTTTTTTTTTTATTTATTTTATTTCACAAGCTAATAAACATTAATATTTCAACCAGAAACCACAAAAACATTTCTTCATTTTAGATTATGTAATCTGAGTTTGTTGGTAAATGCTTATTAACCACGTTCTTACTGCTGCTCAAACTGCAATATATCAGATGATAAATATGACCTGAAATGCAATGAGTGTGGTTTGAAGTCAGTCGCTGAAATAAAGTATCTGCAGTTTTTCTGGAATAGATGGAAAAGCCGTTCATTGTACTGAAATTTCTCTGCTTGCTTGTGATTCATAATCTGTCATCAAACAATAGGTAGAGTTGAATGTGTCACATTGTGTCACACAGCAATATTAATATGTCTTACAAAGGCAATTTACAACTGAGTGTCGCTGCTTCACAGCTCATCGACACAGGAATTTAATGCTCATGTCATCGGAAATATATTCACTGCTGCATAATAAGTGGAGGAAAGTAATTAAGGAGCGCTGTACCTACGTAAAAATCGGAGCATTTCCATTTTATGCAGCTTTACTCTTCAACTCCACTGTATCTTAGAGGCAAATATTGTTTCCACTTTCACTATGTTTGTCTGACAACACCACTGTCTTTAGTTCCTTTTCGGATTCAATTTCTTGTCCTGTTAAGTGAAAAGTCCAAATGTGCTGATGTTTGCAATAAACTCAAGGACTAAGTGTTTGTTTATGGGGTGTGAAATTTTGTTAAAGCCTCTTGGTTTAGCTGTATTGTCACAAAGCTGAAAACAAACCTGTTTGTCTGAGATCGTGAAAATTACATTACATTAGGCTGACACTTTTATCCAAAGCGACTTACAAGGTATAGGCATATATAGTGTAAAGGGCCGTGCCTAAGGGCCTACCCGGGATTCAAACTGGCAACCTTCCACACCAAAGTCAGCGATGTAAACCACTAAGCTATCCAGTCGCTAAATTAACTTTAGTCACATGGTTCTCATAGGACACCAAAACTACAAACATGATGATCTTACAGAAAATGATGATTCACTGTAGATTAAACTATCGACAGTATAAAAAGTAGGTCAAATCAGGTCAACTTTAAACATCTATAGGAGTAAAATGAATAATAATAATAAAAAAAAACATCATATACTGTAATAAAACAGTCACTTTTACTCTATTACTTTTCATAGTAATGGATCTGAATATTTCTTCCTACTGATAAAGTGTTAAATTATTTGCAACAGGTGAATGATAAAAGTTACTTGAATATTCAGAAGAGAAATATCCAAGCATAATAGATGTGAAATTATAAGCATATATATTTTATAGGCAAGTGTTTTAATTTTAATTTCTCCTGTTTGATATAAATTAGCTACATATCAAGTGACCAACTAAGCCTAAATATGAGTCACTAGAGATAAAAACAGAAGCTTATCATTGTGATTGTGTAGTTTTGGCGTGAAACATGGTGCCATATGTCTTCTGTGTTGGCCCTTTTCCCTGATGAGGACTCGTGGTGACCAGTGTTGCAGGGAGTTGATGGATCGCTCGCTCTGCGTGCCAGGGGGAAGGACGCTCACCCTGCGGACGGCCACCATGTTGTTGCAAACCAGCACTCCTCCCACGAACTCGGCCTGGATGCCTTCTCTCAGCAGGACCTGCTTGAAGTCAGACAGGCGAGGCTCGTTGATGAACACTGACTGATGCCCAGGGATCTGAAGGGAATCAAGAGACATGGCTTAGATTAATAGCATACTTTTCGTTTGTTTTTTTTTTAGTTTTCCTTGCCAAGAAGGAAGGTCAAATGATGGGAGATGCCTGGGACATTGATTCATTTGTTTCACCTCCTTTATTAACCGATTACTTGACTGTTTATTTGTTTTCATTGTGTGTGTGTGTGTGAGTGATTTTTTTTAATCAATTCAACAATTTCTGTAAAACCCTGTGAGGCGACTTTATTGTGATATTGAGCTCTATAAATAAAAATGAACTTTACTATGACACTACAGACTTTTGACATGAAAACAGTTTCTATTACGAGCAGCTAACAGGTGGCCTACACCATACATTTAGAAATATAGATAACCTAAATAAAAATTATTTAAGCGAAACGAAAAACTAAAACAAAAGAGTATTTGTAAACACTAAAACTAATTTTAAAAAATAAACAAAAAAAAACAGAATTACAGGTAAAATTTGGTTTTCTTCATGTACCCAGTTAACGGCTCACGTTGTACCAAAGTAAAATGGCTTTTCAACCTTTACATAAACAGTGGTTTATTAAATATTTCTATTACAAATTTGGTGTCATGCATTCTTTCATTCAACTGTTTAAGTATTATAAATAAATGCGTTCATTGTTAATACCTAAAGAAACTGAAACATACTAATGAAATAAAAAAAAAAAACTAGGCAGTTCATGACAATTAACACATGACTCTATGATAATGAGAGAAAATAGCAACAAACAAATTAAATGACAATATTAAAGCTGTACAAACTTAAAAATGATGTATTTACACAGCTACTAAATAAAAAATACGCATCTACCAGCTCAATAACTATAAGTTCATGTCTCATTTCTCCATATTTTCCCAAAACCTACACTTGAACTGAAAAATAATAACAACACAGTGATAAATCTGCTCAGCTGTGAATGTTTCTGTCCATGTCCGTTGCCTCACCTCGTGTGTAGGCAGTGGCTCCAGGGTGGGAATGACATCACTCTCTTCAGACACCTCCTTCTCATCCTCTCCAAACAGATTTTTCATGGCGCGCTGTGCTGCTGCCGCTGTGGCGCTGTGGTCCGTGCCAAGATCGGCGGGGATGTCCATGGGTAGCTCACTGTCCTCCGCCTCGGCGTCTTTCATACCTTCCTCCAGGAGCACCCCCGTGTCCACCTTCACCACCCGCATGTCCAGCACGCCGTCGATCCATGCCAGCTCCGTGTCTTTGGCCTTGCAGAACTGCAAAGAGCTCACCAAGGAGTCTTTTAACCGTACCTTTATGTGAAGTGTAAAAACGGGATGGAAATATCAGAGGAAAACTATTACGAAAAGAAATCATGTTGCATGTTTTGTATTCTTCTACATGACGTGGGATGATAGCAGTAAATTTGCAGAAAGGTAACACAAAAAGGAGAGTGAATGTGACAAAGATACCGTAACTCTGAACATGGCAGGGACTCTGACCAGCCAACACAAAAGGAGTCTACAAGTATATAATTATACTGTGTACATAATGTATAATTTAATAAGAATAGGCTTTTGCATTTGGTTATTTTAAGTCATGTATTTTTCATTGAAGTTGCAGAAAATGTTTAATATTGCAAAATGTACTGTTATGGGGATAGAAAATTATCTATACCACAATATTAGATTTTAGTCATACCACACCAGCCCTGGGTTACAGAATTTTTTTTTTTTACTTAGTTCATGGCTCTACAAAACACCCTGAATCCAACAGAGGAAACACTGACCTGATAGATGTGCGTCTCACTGGTGGCGTCCACAGTCTCCTGCAGTTTGGGTGTGTAGACTTTGATGTCTTTGCTAAAAGCCTTACAGGACTCAGCCAGGTCCAAACTGGCTTCCGGCGGCCCATGAACGATGACCAGTTGCCTGGGCTTCATCTGATTAATAATCTTTTTTATGGAGTCGCCATCAGAACGACCTTCGTAGTCTATGTACGTTACCCGTGCTCTGCAAAAGAATGAACGCAGACATGGTTTTACAAGAACACAGACAAGATTTCTTGATAAAACATTATTTTCCGCCCCACTCGTATTTCCATAAGTGCACTCATTCACACCTGGAGAGATTGAAGCGCATCAAAAAGCTGTACAACTGGTCAGCTTTAAAAGGAGTTTTTGAGAGAAATCAATCACATATCGAGCTTCACATGATCACTAACCTAATTTCAAGGTTTTCTATACTGGAGATGCACTTAGTGGGGACGACGGAAAGATCCTGGTCCATGGGCTCATCACCATTGGTCAAACCAGACTCCAGTTTGTTTTTTTCCTCTTCTGTCGCCTGTAGTTCAGGAACCAAAAATTCTTCAGGCCTGTAACAAGACATGAAAAGTCAGAGTCTTGTAAAAGGTGAAAATGCAGTATATGTACTTTCAATTATTATAAAAATTACTAAAAGTATCATTAGACTGCTTTGGATGAGGAAATCTGAGTGACATAAAGACCAATATTTTGGACTGTAGAAAAATGAGTGATAGACCATAAAATGTATGTGACCACTAGAGGAGGTAGTGAGACACCACTAAGAAATAACTACTAAACAACTTGTAAAAGGTCTCATATTTTGGTAAACCCAGTATTGTTAGTCTTTGGTTCATTTATTTGTGTATTTGGACCCTAATAATTCATAAAGTTTGAATTTCAACCCTCCAGCTGCTGAATAACTATCTTTATATTCATTAAGGCAAAAATTGGGTGGATTTCTTCAACCTGTTTTAATTTCTACTTACTTTGTTACGTTCTATAACTAGTTAAGTAATGAAATTTGCCCATATAAAAAGGTCAAGACTTCCAACGAACATTTCTCCAAGTATGCCATAATTGTTTGTCAGCAGCTGCAGTTGTAATAAAAAATGAAAATATGTCTGAACCTCGAGCCGATTACCTAAAATGTTCAGTTGTTGGATGTATTAAAGAACAGAAGTGGTAGAACATGACAGAGAAGCACGGTCAACAACCTGGAGGATATTACTATGGTGCTTTTCTGTCTAAAAACCTTGCTAAGCTAATACAGCTATAATGTAAACTATCAGTTGATGCAGCACCTAAAGATTATAAGACACTTTGTTTTTTTTGACTGACTGTTGATCCAAATTATTATGCAACATTTGTATATTTTATTACATTTGCCAGGTAGGTATATTTTATTGTATAATCCAAAGGTAGCAAAGTTAAAGTTTTCCATTAGAGTAACTAAGGTCAGCTACACAGGGTGAATAAGTCAATAATTCTAGGCATGTTGTGAATATATGAACAATATGTTGTTAAGTGTTTTTATGTTGTCAGTTATTAACATAGAATAGCCGGTCATCTTTATATTAACGATTGCTGTCACGTGATCACATTTCATGATTTGAAGACAGCAATATATGCTATCAAAATAAGAGTTTTTTTGGAAAAAGAAAACTTGATAACATCTTATATAGATGAGTATAAACAATGAGCTTTATACTTTATTCAGTGAGTGATGCAGTCTGCGGATGCATAGCATTAAGTCATTAGTGGTGAGTATGGTCTGTATATGACTTCCTCTGTTGTTGAGGGTTTGGAACATCAATTCAACACAGAACAACTTTAAACAACACATTCAAATTGCTGTACCTGATGATCTCTCCATATTCATCCCATTTGATTCTTTCCTCGTGTGAAGGAAACATCGGATAGGACTTTTTAGCTTGTTTGAAGAAACTGCCTTTACGGCTGCCCTCGCCCTTCATCATCAGGTCATGGTGTTTCGTTTTCACTGCAGCTGGTTGATCCAAATCATCATCCATGTCGCTCTCATCACTGGAGTCCACATCCACCCTGCAAGTGCATTAAATATGCATTTAACTGAGTGCACACAAGATTAATTTTTCCTATTGGCTGACAACAGACTTTAGCTCAGCTGCAGAGTTTAAATTGCGGTGTTGTGCAATTTCATCTTCACCGTGTCATGACTTTCATTTGTATTTATTCCCTTTTATATAGACTGTTTTTGCAATCTAGACCATAATTTGCATTTCTGTTAACCAGTCACTCTATTAACGATGACTTGCTTTTAACACAATTTGATGTTGAAGTTTAGCTTTCAATAAACTCTAAAATCATATCCATTAAGTGCTTTTTCAACATCAGAAGGCACAAAGTAATTACATTTAAGCATCATCAAGAAGAAACATGTTCCCCCACAGCAGTTAGAACACCCATCTTTATCTCTATCAGGACTTACTCTTTTGCTTGTTCAAGTTTTTTAGCCGCTTCTTTCTTTATTTTTTCTCTTTCCAGGTATTCCTCCAGCTCCTTTCCTTCAAGCTTCACTCTCTTTCTCACCTGTGACAATATGAGAGGGAGGTGAAAGCTGAACATGATGCAAAAAGCAAAATGGCTATTTTTTTTCTTTGTTCACCCTGAATATGAAAGAACACAGAAACTTCCCCTGGTACAATGGCATAGAGGCAACTTTCAGGATACAGTAAAATGAGAGTTTCTATTTGTCAAGTTCACAACAAAGCATATTCTCTGATCATAAAAACTCCAATGGTGGACAACTACCTGTCATTAAATTAATTGAAAACTACATTGATAATTTACTTATTTTGTGGTGGTAAAAAAAAGGCTCAACATGTTAAACACTTTAAAATCGAATATGACTGTTTTGTTTACTCTCATAACCCAAAAATGTAGATTACAAGAAGGTCTTTGGATTGTCAACCGCACAAACATATTGAAGTTTTTCACCTTTTTATAAGAAAAACATTTCACAAACAATTCACAGATTAAATAAGAAAAGCATTACCAGATACACTGACAGTGACACTTAGATGTATAAATATTTGCGAGAAAACAAAGTCAGAAATCAAATTCACAAAAATGTAATACCTTGGTGCATCTGGAACTATAGTGGAGTGCAGGACATCAGTACATCAACAATAACTTAATACCCATCATAATGATGGATGATGAAATGCTGCAAGAAGTGATCACCAGAGTTATGTTCTCACCTCCAGGTCGAGCATCTTCTCTCCTGGGTTGTCAATGAGGTAGCGGGCCAGGGTTCCAGGTGTGGTGCGGTATGTGAGGATGATAGAATTTTTAGCATCTTGGCACCACTGGATGAAGAGTTCCCTGGAAAAACCAGACTCAAGATCCGGCTGGCTACAAAGCACCACCTTAGGACTGGGCACCCGGGCCAAGTCTGCGAGGCTGTGGCAGAGGGTCAAATGACGGAACTGGAAGGGGTTGTTTCTCTTGTCCTCAAAGCATCTCATGAGCTTGTCACTCATCCACTCCACCTGCAGAGTGGAAGCACGTTAACCACTTTTCCATGCACCATCATCTCCTCTTCTGCTGCTCGGTGTCAATGTGTTTGATAACTAGGTGAAAACATCTAACACTACAACAAATAATGAGCAGCACAAAACTATCTTAAGTCTAAAACCTGGTGACTGATACCTGGGATTTTGAGAACTCCACCACATTGTAGCTGACATTGTTAAGTAGAGCTAGTGGGTAAGCTCCAAGCCCTGCATCTTTTGTCCTCCAAATCTGGTCCAGGAGTTGAGCAAGCTCCAACACACGGCCAGCTGTATCCACAGCAAGGAGGACATTCCCATCACCACGAAGGGTCTCCATTACATTAGCTTTAAGGACAGAAAAAGGAGCAGTGTGCATAAAGAGGACAGTAAAAATGCACAATCCAACTCAATAAAATAGCTGTGCAAATATTCTGAAATGAAAGATTTTGAAAAACCACATTGTTTCCTGATCTTAAGCACACTTTAACAAAGCAAACTGTGTTTTAAAAAGACTGATGTTGAGGACTTTCACCAAACTTTATAAGGATTTCAGACAGTGGGATGCAGTTTTTGTTATTGGATACTAAATAAACTCAATTTCCTATTAGAATATTATAACTGATTAAGATACAGTAACTTACTTAGGAGTTGCTCATCCCTTTGTTTGCGACGTGGCTGTACATATGCCGCATTGAAAGAATCTGTGATGAGTAAAGAAGGACGACTTATGCTCTCCAATGTACAGCCATTCAGGTGACTAAAACATAAAACAGGGAAAAACAGTCAGACACTCAACCTTTGTATTTATTCATTCCATAAGTTGTTTTCTTTAGGCTCACATCTCTCTCTTGTGGTTGAAGTCTACAGCGTAAACAACTTCTTCCTCTCCATCCTTTACAATCTTCCAAATTGTTCCTCCGATCATGTGACCGGCTGGAAGAGGAGTGATGGAAAGACCATGTCCTTTGCCTGTTCGGAAAAAAATGAACACAAAACATTTAATATGTCTGCAACGTACAGAAAGGTACAAATAATGCGCAAATAAAGTGTACCTCACCTTTCAGATTAACAATCTGAGAATATTTCAACTGTTGTATTTTATCAAAAGCACAATCCACATCATCAAGGGTGAACAATGTGAAATCTTCGCTGTTGTTTCGAGACTAAGTGGAAGAAAAAAGGACAGATACTTTAAATTTGTATTTATAATAGGTTATTTTACAGTATTATGTGTACTATTGGCAAATGACAAGTAGCAATTTTTCCCATAAAATATCAATATTTCACAAGTACATATATTTTTCAATTCATATTACAGTGCATTAATGTGTATGCTACATTTTGTTGCTATAATTGGTTAAGGGTGATTTCTTGAACTTCTTTAGAAACTATGTAGTAGTTCAATATAAAGCAATGCATCATACTCTATGGTTGTAGAATGTCAGAGGCACATATCTCTTAATGACAAACTTCTCTCATAATTTTCTCAATCCAGTAAGTAGCATTTGATACGTCAGTTTATCACAAATATAAACAATCAGTAGATTTGAAAATAAAAGTTTTTCATTGAATATAAGAGATGAATGTATAATGTGTCAAGTAATTAAAGCTGTCAGACAAATGTAGTAGAGTAAAAAGTACGATATTTGTCACGCTGCACAACTGAGTACAAGTATAAATGAGCATGAAGTACCGTAAATTTGCATATGTATAGATATTTTTTTCACTGTATTTGACCAAAAGTATTTATCTACATTCCACAACTGCGTCTTACCTGATACAGATCATACATGAACATTTGTCCCATCTTGTAGACAGGAATTGTGGCATAAATTGTACAATTCAGGCCCAGTTTGCCAACAGCATATGGCAGTGCTCCCAGGTGTATGGGGTCCGGGTGAGAAAGTAACACAGCATCAACCTGATGAACGTATCTGTGGAAAAAAGATAATTAAAGTCGTTTCAGTTCACCGCATCAGGTCAGAAACTCCTGGGAATAAGTAGATGGATACAATAAGTACCGTTTCATGGCATCGATAATGTCCATGGAGAAGTTCTCATCCCAGCCACAGTCCAGGAGAAAACGGAATTCATCTACCTGCAGCAGGTAACACAGAGCAGACTCCTCCTGGACGCCTGACACGGCTGTCAGCTTGATAATGGACGTCATTGCTCTCAACGGTCATGCTGCAAATGTGAAAATACCGTAAAACAAATAGGGGTTTAAAACTTATTAATCCATGCAATATGATCATGCGTTATGGTACAAAATGTGACTGCTTTTGCCTTGGTTCACGACAAAATACTAAATTCATTCATCATTACAGTCAATGGAGAAACCAAAACTAAGACAAATACGCTGTATTTGGCAAACGTTAGTTATTGTGACACACAGCAACAGAAAAATGTGCCTCCTAATGAAACATTTAGTTAATCAGTTTAGAAATTTGCAAGGAAACATTCACAATAAGCCACATTAGCCGCAGCTAGCACAATCAATTACCCGGCAAAGTGTAATCGAGACTATTTTTCAGTTTATGGAATAAGGTTAGCTCGTTAGATAAAGAAGTATGCAACATACCATTAAATATAAGAAGCTTCAAATTCACTCCTGGTGGAATGTGGCCACGATTAAATTAGTAGGTACCGCAAAACTTAAGAATAAATGCATTTCTGTTGGCGAATTAGAAAACACACTTCACTACCCGACATGTTTGCCGCTGCATCATGGGTCAAAGGGGAATGGCGCATACCAAGTGTAGCGGTGTTAAAATAATAATAACGTCATGTTTAAAAGCTACACTTGTTATTTTTAACTTCACACCTAATTATTATTGGTGAAAAATGTTGTTTCAAAATATTTAGACGGGTTTATTAATGCATTGTAAGGTTAACTGTGACGTTGACTTTGTTGATAGTGCTCAAATTCCCTCAGTATTTGGTACAGTCCCATGTCCTCTGCTCAGTGAATGAGGAGCTGAAGGCCACGGCCTAGACTGAACAGGAGGTAATATTCATTTTCTTCCATTCTGTATGCTTACATTTGTTACGTTCCGCCGTAAACTCTTTATTTTTGTAAGTGTACTGTGCTATTTCCAAGCAAAGACAAATTCGGGAAGAATCCGGCTCATTATTTTGGTACAATGCTAACCATGTAGCTAGCTAGCTAAGCCTACACTGCACGACTATTGTAACTACTTATTGATTATACAGGATATCAATATTTACATTATTTTAATGCTTTTACCAGGTGGGTATATTCTGATGTACAACCCATAAGTAGCAAAGTTAAAGTTTCCCATTTGTGTCTAATATGAGGTAACATAAGATCAGCTACACAGGGTCAATAAGGTGTCTGCAATGATAATTCTAGGCAGGTTGTGGAGATATAAACAGTACGTTATTCTTAACTGTTTTAATGTTGTCAGTTATTACCTTAAAGTATAGCCAGTTTATTATCTTAAAGTATAGCCGGTCATCTTTAAATTAACGTTTGCCAACGATCGTTTCATTATTTGAGGCCAGCAATGCATTTCATTTTGCTTATTTGTATTTATTTGTTTATTTGTGAAGGAACCATGGTCAACTTACTTACAATGGCACGGGAGCACTGGGCGAACATATTTGTACCCATAGGCTTTGTGATTGGATGGTACTTGGACAAAAGGCAGGACCAAAAGCTGACAGCTTTCAGGAACAAGAGTCTCTTGTATGGAAGGTAAGAAGAATAAACAAAGGTTTTGCTGTATTTTCCACTATCTTTGGAGGAATCATACTGTATGTGTGTTGGTTGTGTGTCATCTAACCATTAAGCCTTAAGAAAATACATTTAAAACACCATAACGATGTAAAGCCTGTGCAAACCTGATTCATTTTAGTGTTTAAGTGACTTGTGTATGTTTTCTCATACAATGCTTTTACTTGTGGTAAATGTTATTGACCGTGCCCGCATTGCTTTGAGAAACCACCATTTAATCATTATCTTATTTATAGGGAGCTGAAGCCTGATGAGGTGGTGACCTGGAAGTAGACCATCCAGCCCCTGAATGTGTGCTATAATCTGTAGTGTGAATGATTGATGAACCTCAATCAGTAATATTTAAGATTCATGTTCCTGTTTTTGAATTGTCAACCAGTAATCTGCAATATTTGAGTTGTATCAACCAATAATAAACATGACCTTTCTCATAAAGGTGATTCTGTCCATTAGAATTTTGATTGTCCAGAAAGTAACTTGCACAAAGATACAATTTCTAAGAAAAAAATCGGGTTTATTTGATGGTGAGCAGGAAAAAAAGGTTTGTAAATGGATTGTTCAGCCTGCTCTTTTCAGTACAGCCACTGAAGTATGTCTCGGATGAGAAATGGATTGCAGTAAACATAATGTTTGTACAAAAGTTCAGATGAATCCATTGATGAGCCCATCTCGACTGAAAATGTGGCCTCTACAGGGGTTCTGCGGTGTGGATAATCCCTCTTTCGAAGAGCAGCTCAGCCAAAGCAATCTATTGAGAGAAGAAATTATATGAGAAATAGATTTTACTGAAAAATAAAAGAAAAACAAGAGTTTAAAGAAACTTTTAGATACCCGGTCATCTGCTGAATCGCATGGAAAACTTCCTACTGTCACAAATTTGGGATATGAATGCATCAGAAACTCGATGGCATCTGTATGCTACAAAAGAAAATATTGGTTAGTTTGTTCTTAGGACTCAAATGTCTCACTGAATGAATATGCTGTGATGTACAATATAATGTACCTCTGATTTTACTTCCAAACTCTTGAGCTCCTCTTTGTGGTAAACTCTGGAGTTGTCTGTTGTGTAGTAAAGACAAACAGCATCGCCATCACTGCATAACCTGAAAAGATTGAAGACCAGACTTTCACATTTTTGCATGTGTTATTAACCCATAAAGATCCAAATACACACCGGTGACCAAAAGCATCTACTGATCTAAAATGTTTAATAACTATATAACCACTAATCCTATCAATACATTTAAGTGATTGGTGTAAAATGCATGTTATCATCTTTTCATGGCCATCAGATATGAGCCATTTGGACGTTCAGAGGCTCTGTGGAGAACATGGTCATCTTCTACATCACTGATTCACCAGTAAAACCCATAGAGTCTGATCATTGACAAGGGGTGTTCACACTTTGATCATGTTCAGTCAATGATATATTATAGTCAAAGTCACATTTTCTCAAGTTTTCTCTCTATTTGGTATGAAAACTCTGATGTAATCTCAGTATGATGATTTAAGTGCATGATCAGTAAAATAAATACAGGGAAATGTTTAATTTTCACTAAATAAAAAAAGCAAAATGGAGAAGAAAATATGATAAATGGTAATAAATCATTTAAGAAACGTTAAATAGAAAGAATTTTTTTGGGAACTGACACAAAAGTAGCACTCGGTCTTTATGGGTTAAACCAGGATAGACATGATGAAATTCTTGAAAGATTAAACCGACAAATCTATACATTTTCATGATGATACCCAACGCCTCTTAACACCAAACAAATGTTAGATATGATTAATAAAACTGAACTGTAAAATACTTTGTGTACTTTTTGGTAACATCAGGCAGATACTTGTCTTTGCAATGTGTGTGCTGAACTGCTATTAAGAATACATTAAAGGAGTGTGCATACACTATCATATCCACACGGGACACATTCAGGCATACAGTATATAATGTTTTGTATGAGAGAAATGTAAAATAATGTAAATATCACAGTGGATCTGTACTGAAAAATGCACAAGGATGTAGAAGTAGTACAGAGAGATGCATCATCACAGAGAAAGATCTATACATATATACATGTATTATTGATGGTATAAACCAAGGACTCTGCATGTCAAGAAACGAAATGCAAAATAATAAAGTTTCAAGGACATTTTTCAGTGTAGTGTGACCAGATTCCACCACTTTCGTATCTGATTAAAGGACAGTTCTATTTTTATTATAAAAGCTTTGGGTAATGGAAGCTCCATACATATAATAAATCACTCAGGCAAAGCATAATAATTATCCTTAATATTGAATTTGACCTTCTTTGGTGTTCTTGAAAATATACGGTTAAGTGTTCAAGGTTTTTCAGATGTCTGGTGGGAACGTGCTGTGAAATTCAAAAAGAAGGTATATTTATTATCATCATTATTATTATTATTATTATTATCATACCTGGTACAACCCGCACTGAGGACTCTGACTTTAGTCTGGGCAGTGATCTTTGCGCCGACATCCACAGTTCGCCCACGCTCCCACCGAGCAGACGCTCCTTGCACAGTGGTGGCCAGTTCATCTGATGGGGAAGGATGAGTCATGTTTTAGAGGCACGTTGTATCTCAGGTTTCGTACTTATTCTGAAAAGTTCTACCTCTCCTGACAAACTACCCAGTTGTTTTTTTTTTTTAAATGTATTTATTACCAACATCCCAATTGCGTACCAGGGGTGAGCACGGGAGGCAGGCAGTCATGGAGGAAATCTCTGGCTTTCTGATCAACAGCAGCGTCCACTGGGGCGTAATTTGGGAGCTTCTTCATCAGGCTCTCAATGCGTGAGAAGAATTTCACCCTGCGTGGGTCATCCTACGCGAATACAAGACTGATTTTCAGAAGGTAACGACTGAACAGAAAAAGGCTTCACGCTGTGGCTGGAATGAAAAACACTACTGAAAAGCCAGAATTAATCACCTTGTCTGAATTCTGTACTCCCATGTAAGTAAGATAGTCCAGAGGTAACCCTTGTCTGTACTCTACATCTTCCTCCATTGCTATTTCCAAAGCTGCTGGAACCACCTGAAAAAAAAAAGAAATGTGAAAAATCTGACTTTTGTACTTGGTTATTCTTTTTAAATAATCCAAACCTATACATCCACATACATATGTGTTATTGTGTTTATGTAAATTACACTTGTTCGTAATAATATAAAGCCAGAAACTAAATTATTTAACAGTAAATATCAGGTATTAAGCGTATAGATATGTTTAAACTAGGAAGGTTATTATTGTTAGTAGATATTTAAGGAGAAAAGGTGGGAGTTTATACGTTATATTTCTTCTCACTCCTTTTCAAATATGCATTATATATGTTATGTTTAAATGTTTTGTTTGTTTATTTATTTTTCTTCATTTTTGACATTCATATTTCAAATATAAGTATAAGTTCAAGTATAAATACATCACTCAAACAAACAAACAGTCATATTTCCCTGTATCAAAGACAGAAGGTTTTAATAGTGTTAGTTTGGTATAATTAAATCTCTTCAATTAAGAGACTGCTCCAGCTATCAACATCTGAATCCAATTGGAAATCTCTGGAATATGATCAAAAGGAAAATGGATGGTCACAAGCCATCAAACAAAATTGAGCTGCTTGTGTTTTTGCCTTGGGAATGCAATAAATCAGCCAACAGCAATGTGAAGGACTGCTGTAGGAGAACATGACAACTGTGACTAAAAATAAGGGTTACTCCGCCACATAGTGATTCTGAATCCTATCTACATTAGAACGATTTGGATTATGTTTTTAAAGATGAATGAGCTTGTTTTCTCTCAATTACTCAAAGTCTGAAAGCAAAGTTTGAGAAATGTTATCCAGAATGAATAAATATTGTCATTTTCCTCAAATGTAAAAGTATTAAAGGTGTTCTCATATCTTGTATTAACAAGCAACACTGAGTGTTTTTTTTTATTATTATTATTAATGTGCTGATGCCTCCTTTACTCATGTACATATTTTACTGAAACTCTCAGAGTCGGGATCAAAGTGAACAACCTTCAGAAGCAGATCCCCCCAGCTGTTTTTCTGGTAGGAGGAGATGGTGATGTGCAGCGAGTGAACATCTGGGAGGCAGTCGCCCTGATGGATGAATCCTCTGGGAAAGTAGAGGAGATCACCTGCTTCCAGCACCACCTCCAGGATAGGCTTTCCAATTTCTGCCTGATTGAAGTTTGCTAGAGTGGACAAGTCCAAAACAATATAAAACAACTGAAATCTGTCAAAAATGTATGAAGTACAAAAGGAAAATAACTTCATAGTAGAAGGTCAGTTTCTTTTAGATATTTTATATAGATTTTATACAAATGCTTGTGGCCACTAGTATTAATAGTTAAAAAATTTAAAAATTCTCCTCAAAAATCAGATCAAGATTTGAAAAGCAATCTACAAAGTGAAATCACTCACGACTTGAGAGCACAGGTAGAACCTCATCCTCTGTCCTATGAAAAAAAAAAAAGTCATAGTGTGTTTCTTAGTATAGATTTCATAATAAATGAACAAATGAAAAATAGTCTGAATCACACTATTGTGCAATGATCCACATATCCTCAATGATGCTCTAGAATCCATGCAATATACTTTACATATCCTCAGTGGCTTTTTGAAATAAAAACTTTTTACTGTGGCACTGGTAAAAAAAAAAAAAAAAAAAAGATGCCATTTTCTGTATCTCACCTGGGGTTGTATACTCTCCAGTGTTTTTTTCCTTCCAGCTGAACCACAAATGCCTCAATGTCGTCATAATGTGGAGCAAAGCCTTGTGTTCCAGGCGGAGTCAGGTATCTGTGTGGCAAAATGACCGATGAACAATTGTACATGTAAATGAAAGCTTTCTCTTCAGTAACAATTGGGTCTCAAATTCTTACACATTGGCTCCAGCCATGCTGCCAAACTGCTCTTGAAGGATGGACAACACATTCCACACTGTGGAGGAGAAAGCCTGAGGATTCAGCATGCGGAGGGAGCAGCCACTCTGAGAGATGACGACAAAGTGAAGGTTACTAACTTTAAATCAAGACACAATGCAAATGGGTGAATGCTTTATGAAAATGAGAATTCTAGCTGTGGTCCTGAAAATACAATAATAACTTTATTTAAAAAAAAAAAAAAAATAACAGTCTAGTTCTCACAACAACATCAAGCTTGAAAAATGTGAAATTAGAACACATTTTAATAAATGCCTAACAGAAAAGCAATGCTTGCTAAGTTTCTGCAAAAAACCCAAGGATTAGGACCATGACTAAAACCAACCAATGACACTAATCCTTAAACACAGAAATGACCTTTAGTTTATATATAAACATGTTACATTGTACTTAAAATCCTGCTGCGCTCACCTCATAGAAATCCCACACAGTGAAAGGCAGGGCTCTCCCTGGAGGATTGTGAGTCTCCCTTTTCCCATTAATGTAGCTTGTGACATCAAGATTAACTCCATACTGAACATCCTCCTTAAAATATAATAGTAATAGGTATGTTTAATATGAAACATTTCTGGCTCGGTGTTAGAGAAAATCAACAAGAGAAAGTAAAGATCAACACAGGTGCGTTGTGCCTACCTGTCTTAATATGCGATCAAACTCTGCAGTGGAGAATAATCCTTTGTAGTAATTTGGATTTTTACGTTGAACAATAATAGGCTTCTTTTCCCATGTTTCCCTTAAAGACAAAAAAAATACTAGTTAAATATATATAGTCATATGTTGTTAAATCCACAATCTAGGCATCTATGATTTGGAGTCATAGTTTTATTTAATTTATAATATTAATCTATCTTCGTCGAGTTCCTTATAAGGTGGAGGGCATCTTGAAAAATCTGCATCATTCTCTTTTATCTTATTCAGATAAAACCAAAAGAGCAGCTGCAGTGATGAATAACCTCATTAAGATGCAGTACAGAAAGATACAGAAGATCCTTCATGCCCATCAGAGTCTATGACACCTCATCGGATGATTCATTGACTGATGATTGCTCAGTTTTCTTTTTTTGTTAATTTCTATTGAGCTGGTGAAAAAAAAAAGACTTCCTCATGAGGATTAATAAGGAGGACTTGTAGGAACAGTCATTTATCTGCATTCATTTCATCTGAACTCCTGCAGCAAAGTGACAGGAACCCCAGTAACACTCATCAGTACCTGAAGAATGCCTTGGCAGGAATTGGACTGATGAGCCACTGAAACAGTTTGCTTGCTCTCTCCCGGCTGTTGTTGACTTCTGCCAGTTCAGCCAGTAAAACATCTAGTGTCTCAGCTCCATTTACACACTCCTCCTCCTCCTCCTGCATTTTACACATCAAATACTTAATACAACAGACAAATCAAGAACTTCAAGGTAAAAAAAAAAAAAAAAAAAGAGATGCACAAATTTACATTTTATATTCACATATATTTGTTGAGGCTGCAACAGTTCATTAACAAAAACAAAATCTACAATACAAACATGAATGATCATATAAAATTAATATAGCTTCATACTATTCCTTGTTATTCTTTATAAATATATATATATATCAGTGTAGTAGTCAATATTATACTGCAATCAGCAGGAATTTAACTATTCATTAGCCCTATATATCAAGTCTTTACATACTTGTATGTTGATAAGAAGGTTAGTTTCTGTCCAAATTCACCTGATGCCATACTATCTTTGCAGCAGGGACACACTTACCTGTCTTTGCACAGACTTTGTGGGCTTCTTTTTCTTATTGTCCCCCCTAACTTGTGCTTTAGCTGCTTGGCCTTTGATTGTTACAACCCCATTTTCCTTTTTCTTTTTCTTCTTGGCTGCTGCCTACAAAAAACAAAAAGAAAAGCATGGTATATAAAATAATGTGTGTATTTTCTGGATAACAGGCTTTCATTTCCAGCTAAGGCATCTGGACTGCTTTGCTGTTTTAAGCACTGTCACTCCTACAGTCGTGGCAGAGAAATTAATAACAGACAAACCGGGACAGTTTTTAGTATTATGTACCTGCAGGGAAGGCTTCTTAGCAGGAGGAGGTAAATCTGAAGATAGCGACTGGTACAAAGCAAAAGCAGACATGTGTTTTCTCTCCATTTTTCGTACGTTTCGTCATCACTCTGCGACTTCAGACGTTCTTCTTCTGTTGCTACTAGTGCACGTGTATTGTTTAGTTGACTCACTAGCGCCCCCAGACCTACTAGTGGTTGAATATAACTGACTCAGTGCTAAAAAAAAAAAAAAAAAATAGACCATCAAAAGTCATCAAAAATGATCGTTATGCAATCAAGTACTAACTCCTGTGTGCATCATGTGATTAAAACAGACACAAAAGAAAACATGGAATGTCTAAAAGCACTGTTTTTCAGTAAAATTATATAGTTACTGATGTAAGAACTGAAGTGATTTTGGTTATTATCAAGAAAACATGGAAAATGGCTAGATATCACCTCTTAAATGAAACTCTTATGAGACATATTTGTTGTTATCATTATATTTGTCCAAAAAAAATTATCTTTAGTTGTACCGGGCATTAAAATGAACAAGAAATTGAAGAAAATGAGGGTGGTTTAATAATTTTTTCCATGACTCTTATTTGGGATACTTGCATTTAACTGTTTTGTGTCCATTATTTTATGCATCACTATATTTGATATTGTACTTTTTTAAAATTTTTATTTAGAGATTTTCATCCCTTTCCTTTCCAGTGAAAACTATGTATGTGCCGCTTTCCAAATCAGTACCTATTCTATTCTATTCTATTCTATTCTATTCTATTCTATTCTATTCTATTCTATTCTATTCTATTCTATTCTAAATTAGGTGTAAATACAACTACAGAAACACCCCATAGTAGTAAAACACTGACAGCAAATAGTACTGCACAATGACTACTTTTACTTGAGACTTTAAACACATGCACTCATTAAGTAGAGTTGAATTTGATGCAGATGTTTTATTTGTAGTGGAGGAATTCCATATTGTGATATTGTTGCTTGTAATTAAGTGTATGAAGTGTATTAAGTATGATCTGTAAATAATACTCAATTATCAGAGAGCATCTATTTCCTCTACCATAAATATATAGTTCATGGCATGGCAGAAGACTTAAAATAAACAAAAACACTGAATTAAAATTCAAAAGTCAGATTGGATGTTGTAATTACAGCTCTGTTAAATCTGAAAATAGAAAGGTGCATATGTTACTTTTTAAAGCTAAATATTCCATAGGGCATAATTCCCCATTTTATAAAATTCAACATATCATACTACATAAATTATCGCAACTTCCACTTAAACATTTTAAAAGCATTATTTATCAGTTCACTTGTTTTTTTGTTACTGATTTAATCAGCACTTATTTTATTTTTGGAAGCACCTTATTTGCAATATAGCTGAGAAAAGAATCTCTCTTTTTATCACAATGGCAATAAAAGCAATAAACGTGCAATTCAGTGAGCAATAAAACCTTAATTATAGCTGACGGACTTTTACAATACACTTGGATCAACAATGGTGATAAAAACATGCTTAAAATGTTGTCACAAACTACTTACCTCAACATATACAGGGATGACCTGAATTATTAGAACACGTGCCATATTTTTTTATAGCTACAAAGTCATGTGTTCTATAAATGTAGAAAAGAGCCATCATAAAGTGATTCAAGTGATGATGATACTACTACTACTACTACTACTACTATTAATAACAATAACAATAATAATAATAAAAGAAGTCTCTGTTCCTTGAGGGTTTAAAGTTTATCAAAAACAGTGGGACTCCATCTGATTTTGTTGTGCTCAGAACAATCATCTTCATGTTTCCTGAACAATATGAGCTTTACGGCCACTGAAACTCAGAATTCTGACTTTTATCTACTACTACTACTACTACTACTACTACTACTACTACTACTACTACTACTACTACTACTACTACTACTAATAATAAT
>JAPSES010000098.1:3265832-3288862 GCA_029822895.1 Maxillicosta whitleyi | reverse complement strand
TTTGAATATTTTTGTTTTTTTTAAAAGTTGAAAAAAATAATTTTGTGGCTTTTTTTTAATTTGTTTTTTTTTTTTTTTTTTTGACTTGGACAAAATCCCATGCAAAACAATTCTACTATAATCTATGCATTGTTCTTGATAACAGACACCAATCATAACAATGTCCACAATAATTGGAACATGACTTTTTCAATGAAATATATCAAATTACTGGATCTTTGAACTGGTGCTTAAACATGAACATATCAAATATGTTATGTTTTATATACATTTTTCTGTTAAAAAGAACATAAAAAAAGCATGTAACTGCATTTTACTACATTTTCAATAAGGTGAAATCACATGTATCACTAGTATCTTTCTCATTCCCCTTGTTGACAGACACAAACACACAGCGGCTTCATTGCAATTCGTTCTGTTATAGGAGAGGTGCATTTATCTCCATATATCAGAAATGTTGGTCATATGAAGGCAGCAGAGAGAAATGATTATTTGACATAGCTAGATTGAAAGATGTCCTTTTTTCCTTGTTGGTCTAAAGATGGTATCAGGCTTGGTGGTGGTGACGTCAGGCAGTAAAGAAAGGCTTAATTCACCAGTAGCCCAGAGAATATTCTTATCAAAATAGAGAATTTCTGGTTCAACAAGAGGAGCTGTTGTGTCAGCGAAAGGTAAACACCACCTGCATTCCCTTTTCGACCCTGTTCTGTGTCACTCTGAACTGCACAACTTTATCAAGGCCTGTCCGCAGTGTTGTGGGTTTAGTAATGCATTTGATAAGCACTGTTTGGCACTTCGCCTATCTCTTGACATCCTCAGAGCTTGTTGTTGTGATATAGCTTGAGCTCAGCAGCAGTCTGCCTGTTTATCACAGGTGGCTGTGGTTGAAAGGAACAATTTGTGTTGAAACTTAGATTATGGTTGTGATGTAGAAATGTTTTCAAAATTGAGAGTTTTGCTGCAGGTTTTTGAAAACTGTGTGCTGTTTCTGGTTTTCAAAGTATCCTAGCTGCAGAGGGCTTCTTGTAAAGTATCAACAACAACAACAAAAAAAATGCCTCCAGAGGTCTTGAAATTTTCTTACATCTTTTGTGCCATCTGCACAAAGGGTGAAAAGAAGCTCAAGAGGAAGGTGAACTTTGGGTTTTCTCTGCATTGATCTAAAGAAGAAACACATGCTTTTATATTCTGAAAGCCTTCCTCCAGCAACCTCAAGAACAAATTGAGGACTTTGAAATAGGGCTACCATTGAAGCATAGCTGTTTTTCCTCTGTGTAAGCTGAGCCTGACTCTCCTCTGGTCTAATGCAGATTATTCTCCATCACTTTCTGTGATGGACTGTTATCAGGGATGCTCAGTAATTTGAGTCAGTGATGAGGTCAGGATGCAGGAGGAGGCCTTTAATGAGATTTGCTGGAGGTGCTGCTGCTGTGGGCCCGCAGAGTGTGTGTCGTTTACCAGAGATGTCTCTCTGCTGTTTTGTGCTCATTCAACAAAACTTGGAAATTGAAAGTAAAAGATACCCCCTGGTATTCTGCGGCACACTGACTGGCGTTGGCAGACATTCACAGAAAGTAGGCACCTGGGTGGGAAAAATGGGATGAGTCTGGCATTATACAAAATATTTACACTGGCAGAGTGTAAAAGCTAGATAACAAAAAATGTTAATGTAGACCTTCAAGGCCCTGTAAGCCTTTCAGCTTTTAATTATAAACTAGTCTAGATATGTGTAGTACTTTGGGTAGGAGGCTCACAAATATGTATTGCATCATCACATCTAGAAATGAAGAAATATACCAAATGATTTGTGTGTAATTCACAATGCTCTACATAGGCTGCCAACAATTTCATATAATGAAGTCAGAGCTTTGTATTTATGGGACACATGATATTATCATTAAACAGTGGCAAGCGTACTGTGACTAATGTTTTTTTTTTTTTTTTATTCTGTCTTCTAGGTTCATGTAGTAAAAACAAGAGGAGATCAGACTTTCCCTTTTGGTGCTGCATTCCTGATGGCCTGTCAGAAAATGAGTTCATCACAGATAAATACAACCAGCCCTGAATTGCATCACTAACCTGTGAGCAACCATGCCCTTCTTGCATCACCCATCAAGGGGCACGCCTCCCCATATGTGGGACTGTTTTTTGACATAGATTTGGAACAGTGTCTTGTTACTAGAAATGGCTTTAGCCTCTGTGTGCTATGATCCATTAGAGAACGGATTAGAATATAGGTGAGGCTGAATTTTTAGCCAACACCCACAGGATCCGTAAGAGAACATACAGCAACGTTACTGGACAACCGAGCTGCACCCTGGCGTTGATGATTTAATATCCCCCTCGTTGCCTTGCTGACAAGGTCGTACCATGGCTGCTGCTGATCCCCATAGCAACGGTTCCTTGATGGGGCAAGGAGGAGACTGAGAGTCAAAAATGCAGCGCAACGGTGGTGGAGTGGGTTCTGTTGGCCAGCCATGGGTGTTGCGGCGTGTGCGTCTCACCTGGCTCAGTTTCATGCTTTTCTTCATCCTGGTCTTCTTCCCACTCATTGCTCACTACTACCTCACTACCATTGATGAAGCTGGTGGTCCAGACAAGCGCATTTTTGGGCCCCGACCCGGCGGAGAACTGTGCGAGGCCAAACATGTGCAGGATCTGTGCCGCATCCGTGAGTCGGTCAGTGAGGAGCTGCTACAGCTGGAAGCGAAGAGGCAGGAGCTTAATGGGGAGATTGCCCGACTCAATCTGCGCATTGAAGCCTGCAAGCGCAGCATTGACAGCGCCAAGCAAGATCTGCTGCAGCTGAAGAATGTGATCAGTCAAACAGAGCATTCCTATAAAGAACTGATGGCCCAGAATCAGCCCAAGCTGTCGTTGCCCGTCAGGCTCCTGCCAGACAAGGAGGACCCAGGCCTACCCCCACCCAAGTCTGCGCGCTCCTGCCGCCTACGCTCATGCTTTGACTATGCCCGCTGTCCTCTTACATCCGGGTTTCCTGTTTATGTGTACGACACAGGCTCCTATTCATGGGGGGACTATATTGACCCACTTGTTAAACAGGCTTTTGCCGCATCAGTCAAGAGCAACATTTATGTAACTGATAACCCCAGCATTGCATGTCTGTATTTAGTGCTTGTAGGGGAGTTACAAGAATCTCCTTCCTCTAAACTGCCATTTCCTTCAGAGTTGGAGAAGCAACTAAAAGCACTTCCTTACTGGAGATCTGACGGACACAACCATGTACTGGTGCATTTCTCCAGAAAGTACATGACACAAAATTTCCTGTATAATGTGAGCACAGGGCGAGCAGCAGTCGCCCAGTCCACCTTCCTGGAGCAGCAGTACCGTGAGGGCTTTGACTTAGTTGTGTCCCCACTTGTCCATGCTCTCTCTGAACCAAACTTTTTGGAAGTGCCCCCTCAGGTTCCTGTAAAGAGGAAATACCTCTTCACCTTCCAGGGGGAAAGGGTGGAGTCACTGAGGAGCAGCTTACAGGAAGCCCCTCCCCAGTCATTTGAGGAGGAGATGGAAGGAGACCCACCAGCTGATTATGATGATCGTATTATCGGCACTCTGAAGGCAGTGCAGGATAGTCACTTAGATCAGGTGCTGGTGGAGTTCACCTGCAAGAACCCACAGCCAAGTTTGCCAACTGAGTGGGCTCTTTGTGGAGGGAGGGAGGAAAGGCTGGAGGTACTCAAGGCATCTACTTTTGCCTTAGTTATTGCTCCAGGAGATGGACAGGTGGTGGCCTCAGCAGGTTGTGGGATGAGACTTTTTGAGGCTTTAGAGGTTGGGGCCATCCCAGTGCTTTTAGGGGACCATTTCAAACTACCTTATCATCAGTTTATTCGTTGGAGTGAAGCTGCCATAATTGTCCCTAAGCCTCGTGTCACAGAGCTACACTTCCTGCTGCGCAGCTTGTCAGACAATGATATGTTAGCAATGAGGCGGCAGGGCCGCTTCCTGTGGGAGACTTATTTCTCAACCTCAGAGAATGCTCTTAACACTATCCTGGCCAGCATCAGAACCAGCGTACAGGTTCCTGCTGCACCCATCAAAGAAGAGCCGGCACAGGAGATTCCTCACAAAGCTGGGAAGCTGGCAGGTACCGACGCCAACCTGGCTGACAATGGTGACCTGGATCTGGGTCCTGTGGAGACGGAGCCTCCTTATGCCTCCCCACGCTTCCTCCGTAACTTCACATACACAGCTGCAGATACTTACAGGACATGGAACCGCGCCCCAGGACCCTTCCATTTGTTCCCTCACACACCTTTGGACCCTGTGCTGCCCTCAGAAGCCAAGTTTCTGGGCTCAGGTACTGGGTTCAGACCCATTGGTGGAGGTACAGGAGGTTCTGGGAAGGAGTTTCAGGCAGCTTTAGGAGGGAACATGCCAAGAGAACAGTTCACTGTGGTCATGCTGACGTATGAGAGAGAGGAGGTGCTGATGAACTCTCTGGAGAGGCTGAATGGACTGCCGTATCTCAACAAGGTTGTGGTGGTGTGGAATTCACCTAAACCTCCTTCAGATGACCTGCTGTGGCCTGATATTGGCTTGCCGATTGTGGTGAGTTCCAAGTCAGATTACATGAATTTTAATTGTGAAAAAATATACGCTTTCATCTCAGTATGATGCCTAATATTTTAATCCTACCTCTGAAATGCAAAATAGTAACCTGTAATATTTCAGCAGTGGCTGAGGTAATCTAAAGTTTGCTTAAGAACATTACACTGAGCTGTGTGAATCAGTGTCTTTGAAACTCTGCAGGAGTGTGGACAAATTACTATCAGCTTGACTATAATGATGGGGTAAAATCTGACATCCATGAATAATACAATCTATATTTTTGAGTTAAACCCAAAAAATAAAATATTAATAAGGTTTCTGTTCATAGCATCACAGAAACTTTGTGGATGGAGCTGTAAGCTGGGCTTTGAATGTGTCAGCAATAGCACCATGGTGCTGAGAACAGGGCTTATTTATATTGTTTCCTAAATAATGTTCACCTCAAACTTTCACAGCAGCAAAAATACTTGAGCACACAATTGTATATTTAATTAGTGAAATCTGCAGTGGTGTTCTATTAAACATTCAGAGTAGACGTATCTCTTTATTAGGTCGTGTAGAAGTACAAAATGAGCTGTGTGTGGCATTCTTGAAAAAGCTACTTATCAATTCTCACTGAACCCTCCTCCACAGTACCTCTGATCTCACAGAGGCTCTCGCTAATTTAAGTTTTTGTCTCTTGCCTGCAGGTTGTTCGAACAGAGAAGAACAGCCTCAACAACCGCTTCCTTCCCTGGGACGCAGTGGAAACCGAAGCCATCCTGTCAATAGACGATGATGCTCATCTCCGTCATGATGAGATCATGTTCGGCTTCAGGTCAGAGAGACGCAAAGAGTTACATTTACTCCATTACTTTATTGATCATGTATTTTACCTGTGGAATTTAAGTAAAAAAATTGGATTAAAATGCAAGTAAATTAATTGCTTTATCTAATTTTGGGATGTTGATGGAAACTATAGCAACTAGGAAAAGAATGATGAACAGTTTTACACTATAATACATGTTAAGAAGGTATCTGTGGAACAAACAGACACTGTCTAATGCCAGTAAAAGATAACATTCAAGGTTCCCACAATACATCACAGTAACTGGTAGAACAAAAGACTTGCTCTGTTTTGTTTGGCTGCATTAATTTAAGACACTTTTCTTTCGTAATGGGAAAATAATTATCATAATAAAGCCAGGCGCACAGAATAACTGAAAATGAAAAAAAAAAAAAAAACGTCTTGAGTGTTATTTAGCATTTACAGCTTTATGGTATTATGAAAATGTCATATCCTACTACAGGTAATTGAAGTGAAGTTCACATTAAATAACACAGTGATAAGTATAAAACGTAAGCCCCTGTTTTAGGAGTTCTGGTCACATGCACCTCCATGTTGTCCTCATGCCAGTGTCCACCCTGCATCCATGTCATGTGGAGGAATGCAAAGTATCAGCCAAAGGTTATGATGCAACAAAAGCAGTTGATTCACTGTAGAGTTCTCAAAATTCTGTGAAACGCAAAAGTAGAACAACTATTTAGAACTTCAAGACAATGGATACCTGAAATTCAATGAGACAGAAAGTGAACTGACCACATCAGACTGAACCAGACAAAATAAAGTAGACACGTTGTCAGCGTCTTGTATTATTGATGAATTTGCTCCCACTGCCCTTGCAAAAGTTAAACGCGGAGGCCAAGTTGAAACCAATTAAGTGTTCAACTAAGCTGCAAAGTTGTTTTTATGCATCCCGTCCCTCCGCGAGACGTGTCTTCAACTCGGTGCTGTAGAAGCTTGTCCAGACAGGCACAATTGGCTGAGTGTGTGCCTGTGTGCGTACATGTGTGTGTGCGCTCAGGGTCATTTGTCATGAATTACTTTCAAACTCTCCCAGAAATCCTCAGGAATGTTATCCTCGCTTTCCTGCCAAAGAGAAAAATGACACAGCGTCCGACACTTCTCGCATAAGCTTATTTTAGACATTTGATGGCTCTTTGAGATGTCATCTGATAAAATGAAATCTATTTGTTTCTCCTCTTCTTAAACTCTTTTTGTGCTGACTGGGCAGTGCATGAATAAGAGTATGTGAACGTGTAGAGAATGAGACTTTTATTTATTTATTTTTTTATAAATCTGTCAAATAAAATAATACGCAAGATTGGATACTTAATTAGTCCCAAGAGAAAAACTGTTGACAGATTGCTTATAAAGATGACAAGTTAAAACAGATGGATGTAAAACACTGGCATATGCACAGACAGACACTTGGCATCCAAACTAATGGACGGTAACAAAGTTACCACAGTAAAAAGTAATCCATAAAATATTAATCAACCTGGCCTACGCTAACTAAATCAGCAAACAGCACTTGGAGCCCCACAGGCCACATTCAGTCCACAGAACATTATTAAACTCAGAAAAAGTCCGGAGGGAATTATCCATACATCTACTTTAAGGTACATTGTTTTTCTTCGTATTGAAAGGCATGTAACAGATCAGATCAGATCTAATCATTAAAATAGACGTCATTTTATTAAAATGTTTTCCCAATACAAGTGTTCAATCTGTGGATTCAAGGGTTGTTTTAAATCCATTTGTCTGCTCATTATTACAGAGTAGACAACATAACCCACTGGCAACTTTTCCACCAATTAAGGCACTGTTTAAAAGTGTCAAAACCAGTTAAACTGACAATTAGGACGACATTCTTCAGCAGCTTATTAGGGCCGCATTAGGTATAAAATGATGAATGAGCTGGGGCAGGAAGGGCAGTGGAAACGTTCCCAAATTTAGAAGAAAAAAATGCATTCGATTTTAAAATGATATGCAGTTGCGGGAAAAATTATTAGACCACCCTTGTTTTCTTCAATTACTTTTTAATTTTAATGCCTGGTACAACTAAAGGTACGTTTGTTTGAACAATAATAGTTTAATTTCAGAGCTGATATCTATCCATTTTCCATGTTTTCTTGATAAAAACCAAAATCACTTCAGTTCTTACATCAATGTCTATGTCATTGTACTGACAAAAACAGTGCTTTTAGACATTCCATGTTATTTTTCCGTCTGTCACATGATGGTCTGTATTTACAAGAAAACACAATAACAAGACAAAGAACAAATAAGTGAAGCAGGGTAGTCATGGGAGTAACAAATACCACATAATAAAGACAATCCAGTGCCTGAATGGGTTTTATTTATTTGTGTTTATTCTGCTTTTGGATTGGAAAAAGCAATGACGCACATGGCATCAGGCAATTTTAACGAAACTGACAATAATGTTCATGGTTACTTTTGACCGTTCCCTTGGAAAAACAACATTTTCCTACTATGCAACATGGTCATGGAATAATCTTTTAAAAATCTGCAAAACTACATATATTAATTTGTATTAATAATTTTAAATGGATCATGGAGGATGCAGTGAGGGAGAAATGTTACCATTTTTCTTGATGCCATTATGGTTGAATAACTGTTGTTGTGTTTTATTGCTCATTGTGTATTATGTACGTCTCCTTTGCAAAAGCTATTTCTAATTATTATTATTTAGGTGGAACAGTGCACATTAATGAAAACATTTATACATTCCATTACAGTATAAACATGTAAATATGCCAGAGTTGGCGTCGGCTCTAATTTTCATCTATAGTCCCCAGTCTCAATGGGACTTCTGGGTTAAATAAAGGTAAAATAAATAAAATAAAATAAAACTAGTTATTATTGATGTAATACATTATAGGTGGCAAAGTGAACAGATGGCCACACTGATCCACCTCATGCTTTTCCACTAGTCTAATGTAAATGTTTGACTTTAATTTCAGGAAAAAAAAATGTCATAGAATATTACCTTTACACCTACAGCCTTGCCTCTTTAGCTAATTTTTATTTATTTATTTAGAAAACTGATCCTAAAATATAGTTTTAATGCGATACTAAATTGCACATTTGTGTCATCACTCTGAATGACCTTCCTCTATAACTGAAGGCTGAGAGCATTTTGTAGTTAGTGCCAAGTTAACATTATGGATTGCTCACATTTTTTACAGAGGTTTTAGAGGTTAATAAAAAAAAAAAAAAAACATATTTATAAAGAGTGAAAATGAACCTCTGACTCTCCGAATGACGATGATGCCTGGTCTAAAAGTGATTAAAAGTCAGGATTTGTGTTGACTTTTCCTGCTCCGCTGTGTTTCGCAGAGTGTGGCGGGAGGCCAGAGATCGCATTGTTGGTTTCCCCGGGCGATACCATGCATGGGATGTCAACCATCAGTCCTGGCTGTATAACTCCAACTACTCCTGTGAGCTCTCCATGGTCCTGACAGGAGCTGCTTTCTTTCATAAGGTCAGATGCTCCTCACAGAACCTACAGAAAACCATCCACAACCCAGACACGTGCACTGCTCTGACTCACACGTCCCCTCCCCCCTCTGGCTTTGTCTTCTTGTAGTACTACGCCTATCTTTACTCCTACGTGATGCCACAGGCCATCAGGGACATGGTGGACGAGTACATAAACTGTGAGGACATCGCCATGAACTTCCTGGTCTCTCACATCACTCGCAAGCCGCCCATCAAGGTCAGTGACGACGCACACGGTCTGGCTGCGCATCGGTGAGCTTTGTATCTCCCTCAGGGCCCGAGCATTTATATTTCTACTTACTTAGCCCTGCCATTACTCAAAATGACACGTCCAATATTCCACACAAATGATAAATCAAAACACAAGATCGAATTGGTGTGTTACGCCTGATTTTTCTCCTGGAGTTTTATCGGTACAACATTTATTACCAGAGTGAGTTTTTATGGCGAGACAAATAATTATAGCAATCAAGACGGGGGAGCTGTTTGAACAGAAATGTCATAGCAGTCCTCACTTTAAGTTTGGTCTGATTTAGAGGGGTGTTAATATTCAGGGGTGTTTCAGAGGGGAATTAAGGATGGCTTTGATGGAGTGTGCAGCATGACAGAAATTTGCTGTTAGCTATAAGCCTTGTGAATAATGAATTTAGGGCAAATTTGAATGTGACGTCCTAAACGGTGAAGCGCTGGTTTTCTCTTTTAGTCCATATATGACAAATAAAATGGGAGAAATCGCATATACTGTGTTATGCATCACTGGTAAGTTCATTTCTAGGAACATTCTTCTTCTTTTTTTTCCATTTTTTTTCTGTCACTAGAAACATTTTCGTTCATTTCACCTCCCTAGCAGTGGACTTAAAAAAATTTCCTCAGACTAAATATGGCAGAGTGCTGGGGGATGTGACAGGCTCATATTGAGGAGGATATAAATTTGGCATAAAATCTTTTTTCTGAGGGATTGTACAGATCGCAGCATTAAATAAATAACAGTGCTGCCCAAACTTTCCCACTCCACTGCATTCATTTAAAACAGTTTAAGTTCCAGATCATTATGATATTTTACAGAAAACATTGCATTACTGGTTTTCTGTGATGATGATGATGATGATTTCTTTCAGCTTTGCCACAGAGAATCACCTTTGCATATTTATTTGATAGAGTTTTTAAGTCGGATGCCCTTTCTGACACAACCGGGCTTGGGACCAGCACAATGAGGCGACCCCTTTGCGACCCCTATTGAGATGTATAGCGTAAAAAAATCTTTCCCAAGTGATCACCTGGGTCTCGAAACGGCCACCTTCCGCATCAAAGTCAGTGGCGTTAACCACTGAGATACCCAGTCGCTCATTACTGGTTTTCTGCAGTATTAACAATTCTCAGCTATTTTTACGTTAGTGTTCATGTGAGTCTTGAGTGTGAAAGCGTTCAATTAACCCACACAGTTCCTGCACGGTATTGTTTTGCTTCAACTGAAGACATGATAAATGATGACTTCAGTCTGCAAAGATGACAGATGGATAATAATAACTAAAAGTCTACAGATGTATGCGCAGTTCAGCAAGTGTGAACCATCAATTCACAGATTTATTTCAGGATTCTTGTGGCAATTATCAAAAATATTGATCCAAAACCACGCAAGAATAATTCATTTTAAGTCAAACAATAACGAACTCACAAAAATATGAGGTAAAAACATATTGCAGTGCGTTGTGTGCGAGGTGAGATAAATCAGATGACGGATCGTGATTCAACCTCATAAGATCTGCTGACCAGATTTTCCAACCTGATATGAAACTGTGGTGGGCTGCAACTGTCAAGGAAACACGTTTTATCTTATTTCACCCTCCCCCCTAAAAAAAGAAAACAAGAACGACTCACAGCAGCATGCAGTAACCTTTTTTCAAAACATTAAACATCAAACAGTGTCACGGACTGACACTTCTCTGTTTATTTTAGGTAACATCTCGTTGGACGTTCCGCTGTCCCGGCTGCCCCCAGGCCCTCTCACACGATGACTCACATTTCCACGAGCGCCACAAGTGCATCAACTTCTTCGTCAAAGTGTACGGCTACATGCCACTGCTTTACACACAGTTCCGAGTTGACTCTGTGCTGTTCAAGACTCGTTTGCCCCACGATAAGACCAAGTGCTTCAAGTTCATCTAGCATTGGGCTAAGTGGCCCAGCGAGGAGCCAAAAGCAGCGTGGATTGAAGGTCTGGAAGTATTTAAAGTAAACAGCAGCACTCCCAACTGCTCACAGAGATTTGGATGGATGAATGGATGGGTGAATGGATGGATGGATGAATGGATGGATGGACTGCCAGATAAATGCAATGATGGAAAGTTGTGGGTTAGGATTTTGCCTAAGGGATGGACAAGTTAACCTTAAAAGCTGCTGGCTGACAGTCTAATCCACAACGCTACTGAAAATTTTAGGAGTGGAAGCTGAAAGGGACCACTGCCAACAAAATAAGCCTTTTCAGTGGATGTCACATCTCCTTTTTTTTTCATGTTCTTCAATCATGCTCAGTCCTCAACCACTACAGATATCATTTGCACCTCTACTCGGCCTGGTAAGGAACTAGGCCGCTTATACACAGTGTACAGAAACTCTCCCAGGATGGACTCTTCTTGACAACGGAGCTCGGACTTACAGACTGACGGTTAAGCACAGCAGCCTGTTGAACTGACCAGCAGTTTTATCCGGGGAGTAAAAGTGGCAACGGTGCTGGATTGCCACTTTTTTTTTTTTTTTCTCCTCGCATTCTCCATTTTACAGTCACAAACTGTACTTGTTGTACTTGTACATGAGAAGCACTGATGGTGAGAAGTATTTTATTGAACAATCTTGTTTTTTGTTTTTATTTTAATTTTTTTTGTTTGTTTGTTTGTTTGTTTTTATCATGTTGTTTAAATGTGTAAATCTCTATGTGGAACGAACACTTTCCAGAAACGTTGCCTGTGGGAGATCAGACACAGACTCATAAAGTCTGAGAATGAGACCGGACCTCGACTGAAGACTAAAACAGATCGGCCCCGTCATGTTTATTAATGTTACATGGTCAAGAAGGAATTCACGTCAGCAGTCACCATAATGCCTCAAATCTGTCATGAAAACCAGCCACCGTTTTGTCATTTTGGTATGCTTACAGGCACAACACTCTTTAATGGATGTTTTTAATGCTATAGGGTGTTTACTAATGTTTGTAAAACTGTTCCCAGGGTGACGTAGTCATGTTTCAGTGTAATAATGTTGACCAGTCTCTGGTTGCAGTGTTCCTTACTGAAGAGCAACAAAATCATAAATCACAGCTGCCAAAATGAACAAGTTACTGATTAAGTCTAATTAAAGGATGTAATTATACAGACAATTTTCCATTTAATTTTAGTAGATGACAGAGATCATGGTAAATAAGAGGTTTAATATATGACTTCGGAGCAGAAGTGTTAGATATGTCCCATCATGCTCCTTTCTGTGATGAACTTTCCCACCTCAGTCAGAAAAGTCACTTTATTTTTCTTGCCATATTGGTTTCTCTGTTCTTTTGGGTTTTGTTTTGTTTTTTTACCATAGCTTGATGAATGTTTTCTTTGCCAAATAGGTACGATGTCTGCTGCTTTCCCAGTATAACTTGCAGGCCAGAGCACACAGTGTAAAAGCTTGCTGAAGAAATGCAGTCTGGTACAACCATATCCATGGTACCTTACCAGGAGTCAGTCCATCAGAGCCGATCCCATCATGCATTACAAATCCAAATTCTTTTATTTGAAGTTTTTTTTTTTTTTTATTCCAATCAAAAGATCCACAGTTCCCTTTAAAAAGATACTCAAAGAAGTGTTATTTCTGAATGAGGCTCTAGCTGTGAGGATGCTTTTATGAAACAAATGCGCCGAAGTCCAAGGTTCCTGTATATTTATTGAATATATTATTAAAAAAGATTTTTTTAAAAATAAATCATAAGGACACATGCAACAAGACAAACAGGACAATGTACTTTATCATGTCACAACAGTGAGAGGTCCCAGTGCGACTGTGCCGTCATATTTCAGTGTAAAACCATGAAAAACTAGCTTGTGCCACCGGTAGTTTGAGCAAGAGGCTTTTTGATGAGATGCAGGGTGGTCTGGTCGGAAGGAAGGTCCATTAAAACGTCACAAAATTGGACTTTAATGAATATATAGGCAGCCCTTTAACCCCTCCCACTAAAAATCTCAACATCCGATTGGCTGAGTTTAGCTAAAACTGTGATTCCTCATGACACGAGTGTAAAATTGCAGCACGGCTTCACAAACGTTCCCCTCCTCGTTGTAAAACCAGTCCGTTTCCTAGACGCTGGCTCCTCCCATCTAAACATTTTATTGGCGCTCTAGGGGCCTCATAATTACCTGGCTGGCTTTAAACCTGTCCTCAAGGCACAGAGCGGGTCAGCTGGTAATTTAAGCTCCCAGTTTCCCACTCTCATATCTGTGGCACAGCTGGTTTTCCGTGGCTCTGAACAAGAGAGAAAATTTCCCTTGAAGGCTGCAGTCCTTCTGCTAGGTGTAAGGAATTGTGAAAGTATGTGCTCCTGGGTCTGATCCACGACTGTGGGCGAGGCTCCAGCCACCTGCAACGCTTTTGTACCAGACTGATGACTGATGACAGCGTCAAACATAACCATTGAAGGCCAGATGAATGGAAATAAAACACTCAACATTGTTAAAAAAAACAAAAACATTTGACTATTTTTCTTTTTTTTCCCTCTCTCTTGAACTTCACTTGAATTTTTTTTATTTTTTTAATGCTGATAATGCACAAATGTGTGTCAAACCTGTGATGAAAGGTCTTCTTTTTGCAATTCTAAGCATATCGTTCACCTGGCAGAAATGCAAACACTGAAAAACGCTAACTTTTTGGAAGTAACTATTGTAGATGCATATAATAGCGGTGGCTGTTTTATGCTGTATCTGTAATTAAGTTAGAAAACAAATTGTTCTTTTTGTTTTTACAAAAACCTGAAAATTATGAGATTATTTTTAGAAGGTAATAATATGATGGTTTCAAAGACGAAGAAAAAACTCTTAATATTAAACATTAGCTTCTATCAGTCAGGTTGTGCTACTATCTATAAATTGTAGAATGTTGTATTCTAATATTCTCTTCAGTTAAAAAAAAAAAAAAATTCTGTCAGACATACTTGCTGATACTGATTTGTTTTTGTGGTAGTAGTTGAAAATCAATCTTAATTCATGTTATATTTAAGCTGTTGCATACTGAGGTTTAGTGGCTGAGGTTCATGTTTCTGGGGCTTTTCAGTTATCGAACGTGGAATTGAATTGAAAAGGGTACACGGATGAGATTTTTACCAGGTAACTAGTGATTTTTAACTCGTTATAATTCCAACATAACGCTCCGGACGCTGAAACTATCAGATGAAAAGAGTGTGAAGCGATGAGGTGTGGTCGCAACAGCCCTAAAACCCAGACAACGGGCTCAGCTCTGACATCAGTGGGACATGGAGAAACAAAAAAAACTGCGTCCCACACCCCTCAGCTTCAGCCAGCAGAGTCGGGGGATAACGTTTCATTCTTTTTACTGAAACAAGGGTGTGTCTGTGCAGCCTTCAGTAGTCATTTTTTTTCATGACATGGGGATTTTCTGACTCATGGCTGATGAGAAAGATTGGCTTTACTCCAGCACAAGTATAATCAGATTCCTCACATCTCTGGACAAAGTTTTTATTTATTTTAAGCTTTCATTTAATAATACATCTTCCACTCGCTCGTAATGAGGAAATGTGATTTGCCCTTTTCCTGTGTTTATCATCTCCAGCTCTCTTCACTGTCATTGGAGGAAACGGCCTCGGAGATACCTCCAGGTTTATTGGTCTGTACGAGCTCTTTGCATATTCCTCCTCAGCGGGAAGCACCGTGTTTCTACATGAATGAACATGGCTGAGTTGTCAAAAGGCTGAATGGTGAAACAGGCTCAATCTGTATTACACAGGAAAGGAAGCCGCTCTTTGATACCAGTGGCATGCAGAGCTGTGTCCAATTCTGTAAGAATCCACAGAGACTCTGGAAGCACAAGGCAGGATTTCATTCTTCTTGTTTAAAGTGGCGTCAGATGCATAGTGTGTTATGCAAGACCACGATATAAAAGATCCTGCCTTTGAGTCGTTAATACCCCAGAAAGAGTCCAAAACACTGATGAGTAATATCCAAAAGAGGAAACCAATGAATGGAATATTGCATAATGTCATGTGCATGTAAACAAACTGTACAAAGCATAGCTTGTAAGCATAGTTGCAGCATGTATTAGGCCCTTTTTTTTTTTTTTTTAACAGTCTATTCATTTGCATTCTCTTTGTCAATGGCTATGACTGATAGAGAAATGTCTGGTATGCTGGTGGCAGCTGAAATCCAGAAAAGCCCAGAAGAATCAGGGAGGAGTCTGCTAGTCCTGGACCGAGCTCTTTGGTCCACGATTCAAAGACAGAAAATGTCTGTAAACAGTCACTGTACATGCAGTTGTTGCTGTGTAGGCAGAAGGATTTGAAGACTTGCAGTTTCTTTTGTCTCTTTGTTGGTTTAGTCATAATTTCATTGATTTTTCAGCCTGTTATTACCTTGTTCTGTCAGTAAAAAAGGCTGGAGCTCACACCTCTGCCAATAAAGCCAGCGTGCCCGCCTCAGAGTAAAGTGGCTGGCTGACAGATTAAAGGGTATTCATGCAGTCTCTGGCAGGGAGGACTGGGAACACATGGCCGTCCTCACACACCGCCTGTACGCCACACACACCACACACATTTTCAAAAGGTGCTTCCTGCTGCCCCTGAACTCAAGGGGAGTGCTGTAAGTCAGAGTCCTGTCAGAAGTCTGGCTCCTATGTGTCGGTGAGCGTGTGCCAGTGGCAGACCTGCTGTCCCTCTGCCTCCTTCATTTCTGACCAGTGGCTCTGCTGCTCCTCACTGCTGCTGTTGAGGCCCAGGGAGACCCAGCCCAGCCTCTCCCTGGGCTTCATGCTGCTCCGGCGGCAGAACACCGACACCACCAGCGACACCTCGGACAGCTGGAAGAGCGCCACCTGGAACATGAACGTCTCCTTGTAGGTGGGGTTTGGCTGGCCTCGGCACACAGCGGTCTTACACTTGGACATCTCCTTCCCCTTGGAGTCCAGCATGGTCAGCTTCACATAGGTGTCTGGAAGAGGAGAGGGGGGGAGGGAGGCTAGTTAGTGCCATCAAGTGGACAAAGAGCAGAACTGCAGCCAGTACCACAGCTGTGATGCACAAATCCAGCATTATCTCTGCTTAACCCAACAAACTTCATTTCTTCAGCCTTCACAGTTTGTTTCAGGTCAAATTTCACCCAGAATTGACCAAGAGTTCCCTCATAGTAAGTGTCTAAACCAAATGTTGAACTACAGATTTATTTAGAATGTCTAAACAGACTATCCCACATTAATAATAAATATATCTAATATATAAATATAATGTTTCAGAGCAGGAAGAGCATATTTTTTAAGTTTTGCAAACTCGTTTTTGGATAAAAAAACATCTATCACACAGTATCATGTCCTGTTTTACACAACACATAAAAAACATTATGATTTATATATGAAATTCACCTGAACCAGCCTCAGTGTCCAAAAATCTGTACATTTTAAAATATTTTCATTTTTGTCTTCTTAAAAGTAATCAAATTTCAGGATAAAAGAATGATGCCTAGGGCATTTTTTATTATAGTTGAGCGTCAAAAGAGGTCAAATTTGACCAGACTAGTGTGGAATGGTTAATAAACCTAACTTTTTCAGTCCTGTTTTAGGAAACTCTTTATCAAAGATCAGTGCAGGTCAATACATTTTATCAATAAAAGTGTTACTCTAGTATCTACTCAGGTTAAATTTTATTTTATACACATATTTTATATATTTTTTAAGTTTTACAAACTCATTTTTGGATAAAAATAAAAATCTATCACACATAACACATAAAAACATAAAAGACATGATTTATACGTTATACATATATTTTTTAAAATATTTTCATCTTTGTATTTTGGCAAAAATTAGGAAAATAAATACACATAACTTTAAAATCGATGGAAATAACTGCAGAATAATAATGCAAATAAATCCTAAATGTATAGAATAAAGCTTCTCTGAAAGGCAGTGACAAGAAAACACTAAATATATTTCAACAAATAGGTTGTGTTGTGTAGTTTTGTTGAACAAGAATAACCATTATCTTTGCATTTAGGCTTTTTTGTTCATTTTCAGAAAGAAAAAAATCTATTCAACATACACTTCTAGTATTATCTTAACTGCTTGCTATAAATTCCTTGTGTTTTTAGTCTTTTTTTTTTTTTTATTGTATTTTGCTTATTTTCTTCAGTCTGTGGCTATAAATAATATTATATAAATAAAGTTAGGATTATTATTGTGAAATAGTGGTTCTAAACAGTTCAACTCATGACCCATAAAATTGATCATATTTCTGCTTTAGGGTATAGAATTATTGCTGCTGAATTATTAATTTTTTAACCTTTAACTTCAACCAACTGCACGGACACTGTGGAATAGTCTCACAAATTTGCTGAAGTACAATGATAAAATGGAATAATATTCTTACCTCTCATGATATAAAGTTGTCCCCCTACAAAATGTTTCACACAACAAAACAAACCGTCTGTAACACACACCACAGCACACACAGTTGGAAAGAAGACAGAGAGGAAACAGTCAGAATAAACATTTTACAGATGATGATTCATGCCAGTAAGTCAAAGGGCGACAGACGGTAACAACTGCTTCAGCGTTAAAAAAAGTCAGTCCTGATGCCAAGAAGGATTTAATGATGCACAGTTGGGGTTTGTGACTTTCTGCTGGGTTGTCCGCCCCCATCTGCTTTGCCAAAACAATTGCTTGGTACATCAGCGCCCTCGGGGGATGGGGATATTACGAGGGGGAATTTTACTAAGTGGAAAATTGACAGTGTCTTTCAAAACCGTATAGTTTTTTTTAATTTTTATTTTACCACGCTGGCTCTGAACTCACTGATGGGTTTATCAGACGCTGCGGTTTTGAAGTGGCTTCCCTGGATGACCTCGGCCGATAATCTCCCCGTGGCAGAGTTGTAGATGAGACCCAGGAGGATCTCTGGGGAACATGTGTCTTCGGTCGACCGGTATGACAAAGCACCGCCGCTGCGAGATACGCTCACCACTGAACCACAACCCTGGAAACACAAACAACAAACATCACTTACACAGCAGGAAACGTGTGTGTGTGTGTGTGAAGGAACAGGCAGAATATTTTATGTTAACCCATAAAGATCAAAACCATCTACTGATCTAAACTGTGTAATACCTGTTGATCCATTAAACTTATCAATAAATGTAAATAATTGGTGTAAAATACAGTTTAGCATCTTTTCATGGTCATCCGATATGAACAATTTGGACCTTCATAGGCTCTGTAGTTACCATGGAAACATCATCATCTTCTACAACATTCAATCCCCAGTAAAACCCGTGGAGTTGGATCAATGACAGAGGATGGACACACTTATTTTATGTTCATTTTCTGCAATTTTTTTCAGTTTTTCATACAATAAACCTCAATTTTACTCTGGTGCTTTAATAAACATTGACATGATCAGTGAATTAAATATAGGAAAATGCATGATTTTCACTGAAAAAAGTGCCAAATACAGAGGATAATATTGTAATAAATAGTGATAAATCATCCAAGAAAGGTTAAATTGAGAGAAAATAATAATTTGGAAACTGCTGTGAAATTAACACTGGGTGTTTATAGGATAAAAATGCAAAAACATTAAAAAAAAAAAAAAAATCATTTATATATACAATCACATTCATATTTTTGAGAAATCTGACTCAAAATTCTTACATATTTCTGTGATATTTTATTGTCTATTCTTCTTTTGATTATCATTGATTATGTTTTATTCTTATTTGGCATTAACGGTTGCTTGTTGGCTTTGTTTTTGCAGCAATTTATACTTAATCTTCTGCAGCTTTCTGTTCTTCCATTCATTCGTTCATTCATTCATGAATGAGTAAATAGCACATTTCATTCCAGATTAATGCACACTGAGCTGCAGCTGGAGTGAAATATGCTATTTAAAGTTTTGCTTGCTTGATAAAAAAAAAATACAGAGCTTTTAGTAAATGTATTTTTTTTAACCCTTTCAAACTATTCATTTCTTAAACCTTCACATTTTGGTTCGGGTCAAATTTAACCCAGACCCAGAATTCCTTCACAGTAAGTGTTTATATTAAATGTTGAACTACAGATTTATTTAATTTAATGTCTAAATAGACTATCCCACATTAATAAATATATGTAATATATAAATATAATGTTTCAGAGCAGGAAGAGCATGTTTTTTTTTAAGTTTTACAAACTAATTTTTTAAGAAAAACATCTACTATCACACAGTATCATGTCCTGTTTTACATAAAAAATATTATGATTTATATATAAAATTGACCTGAACCAGCCTCAGTGTCCAAAAATCTGCAGCACCTGTACAAAAATACAGTAAAGTACATTTTAAAATATTTTCATTTTTGTCTTTTTCTTAAAACTCATCAAATTTCAGGATAAAAGAATGATGCCTAGGGTATTTTTTTTTACTACAGTTGAACATTAAAAGAGGTCAAATTTGGCCAGACTAGTATGGAATGGTTAATAAACCAAAGCTTTTCAGTCATGTTTTAGGAGACTCTTTATCAAAGATCAATGCAGGTCAATACATTTTATAAATAAAAGCGTTACCCTAGTATTTACTCCGGTTAACTTTTAACATAAAACATCTGATTTCATCTAAAATAAACATTGTTCATGCTTTTTATAGATATTTAGACTAATGGGGACACATTTATTAAACTATCAAAAGTCATTAAAAACAATGATTATGCAACCAAATCCTAACTCCTGTGTGTATCATGTGACTAAAATAGGCAGAAAAGAAAACATGGAATGAATAAAAGCACTGTTTTTGTTAGTACAATGATGTAAGAACTGAAGTGATTTTGTTTTTTATAAAAAAAACAAAAAAAAAAAAACATGGAAAATGGATAAATATCAGCTCTGAAATGAAACTATTATGAGCTATTTTTGTTGTTAGCATTATATTTGTCCAAACAAATGCACCTTTAATTGTACCAGGCATTAAAATGAACAAGAAACTGAAGAAAACAACTAATATTTTTTTTAATGTTTTTTAGATTTTTTTTTTTTTTTTTCCACAACTGTAAGACTTAAGCATCAGTCTGGTTGAACCCTAATATTAACTGACCCACACTCTAATTTCTAATTACATAAAACGCTCCTCCAGCTCCAGCCACCACTCATGTTCCTATTCAATCTTCCAACACATGCGCCAAAAATACATGCAACGCCAAGTATAAAGTGTTCTCACTGTGAGCTCCGAGCCCGGCTCCAACGTGACAGGTAAAGCGATCTTGCCCTGCAGGTTGAGCTTAGTCAGGTAGAACACCTTCTCTCCCAGGACCTTCTCCTTTTTCATCCTCCTGATGCTGTACAGCCGGAAGCGAACAGCGTAATCCCCCAGGGCGTCTTGTTCCACCCTGGAGAACTTAAATGTTTCCGTGAAGACAGGACACGGCCCCTTCTGGACCCCGGTTTTGGCCCGTTGCTTTTTGGTGGGCAGCAGGACCAGGTGGACCTGCCAGGAGATGTTACCCGTCTGTTTGAGAGCAGGGATGTCTGTCGCCGCGGTGACCGTGACGGCCAACCACTGCTCGCTGGAGTCGTACTCAAAGGCGACGTCCAGGGTGCCGTATTTGGCGAGGGGTTCCGGCTCGTAGGCAGATGGTAGATGAGGACCAGAGCCGTCCTGACAGAAAGAGACACAGAAGAAGAAAAAACACTGAAGTAGTTTGTGATACTTCAAGATGTTTCCACTTAAAATGAATCAGTAGACAATATTTAACTCTATAACACCAAAGTATCATATTTGATACATGAGTTTTGAAGCACTCTACATGATCAGTGTGATATTCTTTTCTTGAAAAACCTGATGTATACAATTAGATACATACAATACACAGATAATCCACCAGGGGGAGGAAGTTCAGGCCTTTCTAGAGACACTACAAGATTTTCATTAATGAGGAAGGAGGCTATGTTATGTTTCTGTTTGTTCAAAAATGATGATATTTGAGCACTGAGACCCGATGTGTCAAATATGATACACAATTGAAACTCATACAGGAAAACTGATGTTTGAAAAAAAGTTTTTTGGTGGTTCAGAAGGTCCAATAAAGGCTCCAGGTTCAAAGAACTGAAATTTTCTGTCAATGATTTCATGGTTTCAGGCTTTACAGGGTTAATACAAGATGTTAAATGTGCATATTCTAAGAGCAGACATGTCATGTTTTACGTAGTGGCAGAATGTGACCTTTTACTCAAGTACAAATGAACTTAACTTTATTCATCTTTTCTACTAATACAATAATTACATATTTTACTCTATGTTCTATTTGTCTGATAGCTTATGTAACTTTTCAAATTACGCTTTTTCATCCCCTTGCAGTATCTCTAATCTATCTTAATTTCGGATGTTCCTTTCAAAATAATGGATTAAATATTCCTTAGGGGTTGAAAATTGTTGTAGTCCTTCATAAGTTTACATACACTAGGACAAAACCTTTCCTTTGCTCATGGTTAGTGGTTGGATGAAGCCATTTATTATCAAATAAATGTGTTTGTTATTTTTAAATCACACTGACAACAGAAAATATACAAATTACCCTGATTTAAAGTCTCCATGCCCTAGTTGTTAATTCTCTGTATCAGCCCTTTTAACATCAATGAAGTCTTTTGTTTGAAGTCTCTCATAAATTCTTGAATTTAACATTTTGACCCTAGACAGTATCTTGGAAAATTCAACCAAATTGCATTTTTGAATTGATTTCTCTTTATTATGACTGACTCACATATGGTAAAATTTTACTACTTTTATTTTGGAAGCGTTTTATTTGTAGACCAGTGTAATATGCAGCATATTCTGTGATATTAAAACACAGACGAGGTCCATTTTAATGCACAACAACTACTTATAGTTTCTCGTACTAGAGGGTCTCTAGTTTTAAGGATTACATCAAACTGTTTGTAAAGCAGTAAAAATACAACTGAGCTACTGAATTCTTAAAATTAACCAAATCAATGAAAAATGCAACAGTAGAAACAGTGGTAGGTTTGTTATCCTCTTATCCCTGTTCAAACACTGCACTAAATCTCACATCTCCTTCTTCTTGAGTTAAGGTAACCTGCACCGGTAAGTGACACTGTAACGTAAGTACTATTTTTACAATAAACAAGTGTTATCTTATTACAGTCCAGATCAAGTGTAGAAGTCTAATGAATTGGTAATACTTATTTTTCTTGTCCTGACCCATATGGTAAAAATAGAATATTGAATTCCCTTATGTTAGAAGCACATAAGAAATCATTACATTTATATTTCAGGAAATACAGGAAATATGTTTCACTTAAATAGTGTATATTTTGCTGACCTCTATTGGATTTCAATTTCTTTTCTTTTTTTTTATTATTTATTTATTTAATTTAGTTTCATTTATTTAACCCATAATGACCCATTACTACATTTATGGCTGTTCCCAAATAAAATTTCCTCTAGATTTAACCTTTCTTAAATGATTTATCACATTTATTACAATATTTTCCTCTGTATTTGTTTTTTTCCCCAGTAAAAATCATGTGTTTTCCTATATTTAATGAATTGATCATGTAGATATTCATGGAAGCTCAGATTAAAGTTTGGGAATATTATGTTAAAAACGAAGAAAACTGGGGGGGGAAAGTGAGTTTTTATGCAAATATATCAATTACAGAACACAAAAATATTCAACCACTGTCATTTGTCAAACTCCATGGGTTTTACTGGGGAATCACTGTCACTACTGAGCCTCTGAACGGCCAAATGGGTCATATCTGATGAGCATGAAACAGCAATTTACACCAATTATTTACATGTTTTGGTTAATTATTGACCAAACCTAATGAAATTTTCAGGAAATGTTCGCTCTGAGACAAGGAACAGATGATTAAATTT
>JAPSES010000098.1:3211060-3221664 GCA_029822895.1 Maxillicosta whitleyi | reverse complement strand
TGTGTGTGTGTGTGTGTGTGTGTATACAACTCACCGCAGCATCATTTCATTTGAGCGCATTATAATAACACGGTGCATTATTCATCCATTTACAATAATATCACTTTCTCCTCACTCTCTATGCCCATTTATTTATTATGTTTACTATCTGCACTCTGCTTTTGTTGTTTTTATTTAATTTTTTTAATGTGTGTTTTTGTCTATGTAAATGTGTGCGGTTCGTTTTAAATGTCAGTCTTACTTCGCTATTGTTCTACATGTCAGTGTTTGAATGACAGTAAAGAATCGTGAAGCTTAAATCTTGAACTGAATAATTATTCTAAGGCCTTACAATAGAGATTACAACAACATGGGTGCTTTTGAGTGTATCCCCATGGTAAATGAATGTGAAGCCTGTGAAACCTGCCAAACGTATATAATTTAACAACATCTGGCAACACCCTGTGGTACAAAGTGCTACCATGAAAGCCTTCCAGAGCTGTACATACAATCCAGTTTAATAGTATCATAAAATGTTGTGCAATGTCTTGACATCTGATGGGTCTTTATATGTATCTCAGCCCAACTTCAGTTTATTAATAGATGATCTTTCATACAAAATACAGCCCAGACAAGATTAAAACAACACAGACAAGGTGGTGCAGTTTTGCAAGACTTAAAAAAAACACCAGTAGTGACAACATATCACAAAATATCTGGGTTAACAAATAGATGAGCGCAAAGTAGTGTTGCTGCAAATGTTGTTTCTTTTTCCATTCTTGGTTTATTAGGAAGAGCATGTCATCCAAAACTTCCTTTTCAGGTACAATTCAATATCCACATCAAATTTAAAGATAGTAATCCAATTTCTTCCATAAAGCCCAGGACCTTTTTACTCAAAGCACATAGAGATGATGATCCTGTTTATGACAAGAAACAACAAGATCTATACAAAATAACAAACGTTGTAACATGCCTGTATATTAAGATCCGTACCTCTACTAACAGCCCCTTAGCAGAAGTTGGGATATTTTTATAATTGCTAAAAGATATATTTTTGCATGTAGTTTTGCTGCAGTTGGACTCCATGCGTTGGCTTTTCGGGTCTCTGCGTGGATATTTTTTGTGTTTTCTTTTGAAGCTCTGCTAGCCTACATCCCCTCTTCCGCTCATTTGGAATTTCTCTCGGGACGGGTATCATGATTACACACTCCCCTGTGCTGAGTGCCATCAGCGGCACATGAAATCCGTTCAGCGGGTCATTATCCCCCGCTGCTGGTAATGATGTTGCTAGTTGATGTGTAACTACTTAGGTCCTGAGTTAATCAGTGCAGGTCAGAGTCGAACACACACACACACACACGCACACGCACAGTAGTAACATCATTGGAGTATGGTTGAGTCATCTCCCACATGTCACTCCTGAGTGACTGCTGCAGGTTAGCTACCTAGTTAATCTTATGGCATATGGGATTGAAAGAGTTGCTTCTTCCTCTTTTCTCTCTGCTTACTGCTGGATGAGTCAGCCACTTGGGTTCCCCCGCTTTAATGCTGAGGTCTGGGCCTGTGATAAGGGCTTTTCCTGAGAGCCAATCTAAATGCAAGGTAGATGCGATCAGGCAGGCAGAAGGCGAGAAAAAGGCGGGGAAGAGGAAAAATGATGAGGATACACAGTGGAGGCTTCATTTCCACTCTCCCATTTGGCAACGGCCTCTCCAGTTTGCCTGTCTAAAATGCAAAAGGCCAGCTCCTTTGGTTAGTAAATACTTCCCTCCATATGCTTCCTGCTTTTTTTTTTTTTTAATTTTGTATTTCTCTCTCATCACTCCCCCTTCAACACTCCCTAACTTTAATGTCCTCCTCCACTACCACCTCCCCTTCCTTTTCTTTTCAATGCTCTGAGTTCCTCTCAAATGTCAGCGTGGCACGAGTGGGTGGCAGGCAGCACCATCTGAACAAGCCCTGTCTATGGTTTTTGCTGCAGTGTGAGGATCGGCTAAAGAAGACGGAGTAAAAAGCCAGTGAATGAGTGAGCCAGTGTTGTGTGTTGGCGGTTTGATGTGACATGAGATGTGTTGCTAACAGCTGTCCTGTTTTGACTTAAATGGTACATACTGTTGCTTTATTTCATTCCTGGGCGAAGGGAATTGAATGGGCCGAGCTGATGCCGCAGCCTATAAACACACACAGATATGCAGGTGTCATGGAAATTCAGCGTAAACAAATACAGATACTCATATTTATATAAAGGTGGAAATTAACATTCCCTCACGTTGCTGCAAAACAATGGTTGCACATACCTTAGAGAGATGTTCACGTACACCAAATCTTTCACACACACTCATGCACACACATATTCAGAGCCAGTGTGCTATGACTCAGAGGGGAGCAGCTGGAGTGAAGGCTCCAGTGGCGGTGGTGAGCTGTCACCATCTGGAGGAGTACATGTCTCTCTGCCTCCTCACCCAGCAGCATAAATCACCTCCCAACAACTGGATGTCATCGGATCAACATATTTCTCCATGTCATCCGGCTTTAACGCACGTTTGTATACCTATGTACAGCATTAACGAACGTAACATCCGCAAACGTGACGCTTTCCCCCCCGTCTCTGCGGCCCCTTTGCTGCACTGCAGTCACACCCACAAACTGTCATTGTTTCTTTGTGGAGTGGACAGTCCAGCGCTCGGATCAGAGGAGCTTTGATCAAGCTTTGACGGGCTGTCTCATCTAATAACTCGCACCGTTTGCGCGTGAGATGACGCCTGCACCTGTGCCGCAAGTACAGTGGAGATGCACAGGGACTGTGGGAGAAAGAAATATATTTACAAAGAAAACATTCAGTCAGACGGCCTTGTCAAATTCTATGAATGTGTCTGTATTTGAATTCATGTCAGCTGGGTTTGGACAAGGTATATGAGGTGAAGGAGATGTGATATATACAGTTGTAGAAAAAAAATATTATTTTCATTGTGATGATTATCATACACAGTCGTCTAATTATTATTAATATATATATATCAATCATATGGTTGTTGACACTTATACTGTACAGTCACAGAAAAAAAATATTAGACCATCAAAAGTCATCCAAAACAATGAGAATGTAATCAAGTACTAACACCTGTGTATATCATGTGACTAAAACAGGCGGAAAAGAAAACATGGAATGAATAAAAGCACTGTTTTTGTCAGTACAATGTCATAGATAATGATGTAGGAACTGAAGTGATTTTAGTTTTTAGCAAGAAAACATGGAAAATGGATCAATATCAGCTCTGAAATTAAACTATTATGAACTATATTTGCTGTCTTCATTAAATTTATCCAAATCAATGCACCTTTAGTTGTACCGGGCATTAAAATGAACAAGAAATTGAAAAAAAAAGAAACAAGGGTGGTCTAATTTTTGTTTCCCACGACTGTATATGCTAGAGAGTAGCCTAACTAATCACAAAACACAAGTTATTGGAATAAGAAACGCTAATATATTACTCATCATAATATTGGTGATTATAGCAAGATGCAGATTTACTCCAGTCTTTTAGTAAAAACATTCATTCTGATTTTTTGCATCTTTTAACTGTGCAGGAAAATCTTCTTTTGGCTTATTTCTGAAAAGGAAAAAAAAAAAAGCAAAGCAGTTGGGACAAATATGAGTGCAACACTATCAAGGGCTGGATGGCTTACAAAGAGTTGTGTTTGTGTTTAGACAGGCTCTATTTGTCTGGCAGTAAGAACTCAAAAATTGAGCTGGAAACACATATTCAAGTTATACATGAGAACTATTAATAGACAGGGATTAGTGTTGGGTGCTGTTATGGAAGATAGGCGGCCTGTGTCGGGCTCATTGCCTGGTTTAAGACATGCAATTAATGTGTTTATTAATAAAGTTGTAATACGTTTTATAATAATGCATAAAGTAAATAACTTTCCCAACAGTGAATATATGTATTGTGATGTATATTATTATTATGGCTTTACTGATGACATTTGTTGGAAAAGGCACAGAAGAGCTTTCATCCAATGGACTGAGACCTTAGGAGAGTGGTTCTTAACCTCATTGGAGCTACTGAACCCCACCAGTTTCATATGCGCATTCACTGAACCCTACTTTAGTGTAAAATAAAATATGATTTTTTTCAAATTCAAGACATATAGTTTTTCTACTGGTGCACAAAATGAACCGTGCAGAACAAAACCAACATTCCCCATTCCCTTTAGTCTTGCTGGTGCGAGGCTAGAGTTGCTCAACTTGACATTGCAGATCATGCAGATAGAATGCTGACTCCCACCCCGTTCCGTGATACATACACATATAAATGATACATTATATTATATTATACATTACATACACATACAAATACATTTCTTTTATTGAAATTTTAAACTTTCATTGAATTTTTTATTGAAATCTATTGAAATTTCTTATTTATTTGATTGAAATTTTATAATATATGTATAATCAGTTTATCTTGTACTTTTGTAATTATAGAATTCTGTGCAATCAAATCTTAATGTATTTCTTATGTATTTCTTATTTCACCCTTGTCTTAAAATTGTATTTTAATTTTTAATCAATGTGAAGCACTTTGGGCTACAGTTTTTGTATGCAAGGTGCTATACAAATAAAGTTTATTATTATTATTATTACATGACAATCCATATTGTACATAATAGTCCGACCACTTTCGTTTTTTGCTCGACATAGGCCTAGTTAGTATGGATTAAAATATGAAGAACGTAATTACATGATGTAGTACGATGACATTCACACGTTGGATCACACCTGAGTGCACTAAATTCCTCGCAGCACTGATTGGCCAAGCAATGTCACGTGATCATCTGCAGCCAGTGATGACCAAGCGGGGCGTGTCATTGCGTATAGACATGATGAGTTGGTGTGTCTTGACCTCTACGGCGATCGAACCCAGGTTAAGAACCACTGCCTTAGGATGATATTTATCACCTGTCATTGATTTGTGGTCATTTTGTCCTCCTACTTAACCTTTGCAGGAAGAGGGTGAAATATGGTATAAAGTACAGCCAAAAAAAAAAAAAAAAAAACACCTTAAATTATATTAAGGACCTCATCACTGTAGAAAAAACCCTATAAAATCAATCGTGCATTTAAAATGAAGTTGAATGAAAAATAGTTAAATTAACATTTTGTCCTACATCCACATGGAAAAATTTGGAATCTCAATATACGCAAGATTCCTTTCCAACAATAAAAACCAAACAAGCACTGGAATATTGTTGTGTTGAATGTTGTGTGACTAGGGTCCATTTTAATCTTCTAGAAACACTGACCTCTAAAGCAGCGCGTTACTTCACTGGAGTTTGTTCTGTTTCATCTTTTCTTTGCCAAGGACGGAGCTGTGGGGAATTTTGCCATTAAAATGTCTGTCAGTGCGAAATACGAGCACCTTCAACTCCAGAAGTTTTAATATTTTGTCCTTCAGGCAGGATCTCTTCCTGAAATCACTAACACTTTGCCAACCTGTGTTTGCTTTGTTTGGCAGGGTCAACACAGGTAGAGCAGTCAGTAGCTCTGCAGGCCAGACTTAGCTGGCCTCCTTTGGAAAACTTAGACACATGTGAGCTCCCTGTGGTCAACCCCTATAAACACATGAGAGGGAAGGAACAAAGACAAACCATGAAAAAGATATACATTGGCAAAACTGCCTTAAAAGTCCCCCGAAATGGCGGCAAACATCCCAAAAAGAGGTAAGAGCGAATCTATCGGCTGCCATTTTTTCATCCATCCTCGTTTTTTTTTTTTATCTGTTTGTCCGTTCATCCGCCCACGAGGTGTCTCCTCTCGCTGTCCAGTGGTGCTAAAGCTGCCTCATCCCACCTCTTTAAGCTGAGAAGTCATGCTGCCTCGTCATCTCATCTCAGCAGAATGAAAGCACTCATTATGTCTGACTCAGCTCCCGTTCACACCGGAGATCACTAATGGGGGATTTTTCATCCCTGGAGCTACTTCACGTAAACTCATCCTCTATCAAACAACAAACACCTGTATTCCCCTGCTAATATCTGCCAATCAAAGACAAGCAGAAGGTGAGGAGGTGGGGGCTGCTGGGTAATGCAGCACTAAAATGCCATCCAGCCAGTAGAGACAGTCACTGAATCATTCTGTCGGGAGGGATTTGTTTCTGCCCTCACTTCTCACTTCTTTGGTTATAAATGCAGCAACTTTCTATGAAAACTGTAGCATTAAACAAATCCAGGATCAAATCATTTGCATCATGAACACCACTCCTTTTCCAGAATTCATTATTGGTGAGGATTGAGTTTGTTTGACTTTTTTTTTTTTTCTAACTGACTTTAGAATTTAGATAAATCAAACTGTGAAATTTCATCCTCCAGAGCAGATTTGTGCAAATCTGCAGGATATATTTGCTGCATCTGAAGCATTTGGCAGCTTCAGGTATTTTGTATAATTTGAATAATTAAGAGTCAATTCACTGTACTCATACCACATTTGCATAACTGTAACTATAAATGACCGCTACAGAAAATAGTTTAGACTCTAATTTGTGTTGTTTTACCTGTCGCTATAAGATGGAGTTGGGGAACTTAAGTGTTTTGACCAGAGCAAAAGCTAAAGAAACTTTTTTTTTCCTGTTACATACTTGTGTTACTAGCTATTACACTAATATAGTTCCAAAACTCTGCACCAATGCATGGTGTTTTTATGGAATAAAAAAAAAGTACAATGGCCAACCCCTCAAACCTATAGAAAAACCAGTTTATGACCTCAAGAATTATGCTTCTGAACGTCACACAAATCTCACTTAAAAGACAACCTGGAACAACATAAAAATGGGAAAATGTGAGGAATAAAGAGCTCATATTATTAGTGTTACATCAATAAAAAATAATTAACAGTTAACCCTTTAGATAACTGAGGGTTTTTTTGCCCCCCCCCCCAAATAATAATAATAATAATAATAATAATACAAATCTGATTGTTTCATTCAGTTACTGTATGTTGCTTGTTTAAAATTGCAACCTTGGCCATTAAAGGGTTAATATGTTAATAATGTGTTGAACTTGAGGCCTATTTTCTGCTGCACAGATGCTTTTATTGGAAACGCTGGTTGAAAGTTTATTCTGTGACACAATTCCTTTAGGCTAGTGTGTCAATTCTTTTTTTAAATGTTAACACTAGTCAAATGCAAGTGAATTAAGTACCTAAAATTTCTCCAGGACATGAAGATTTTTAATTATGCACAAGTCAATATATAGCCATTAGCAGCCCAATTGTATACAAATACATCCAGTGTTTTAGTTCTATAAATTCAGACAGTTTTCAGTACCTGGAAGACAAATCTGGTGCAGTCCAAAGTTATGTAAAGCTGAACATACTATAAAAAACCTGCACTGGAGCCCAGACTGGGGAAGTCTTTGGTGATTCTATATTTTCCTAAAGGTTCAGCTCTCAGCACTGAACAGACTCGGGTTCATTTGTAGCAGCGGTGCAACATTTTCTGGAGAGGCACAGCACACCACGCTGTGACCAACCGTCTGAGGACTTTATAGAAACAGATGAAAAGTCACTCAAAAGTCATTTCCTTCACTTGCACCTTGTTTTTTTCCCACCCATGTTGGGTGATATAAGTGATGGGCATTATGAACGATTTCATCCAGATGTTTTTGAAATGGAAACCAGGTCCCAAAAAAAAAAAAAAAAAGGTGAATACGGTTGGTTCTTACAGCAGATAAGTGTCATAACCCACTACTACTTATGCTGGGGTTTATTCTTCCCATTTTCCTCGGACCCGTTTAGTACATATTATCTTCTGATCGTAAATACACAGTCAAAGGCTTTGGCATAACATTGGAAAATTTGTGTTTTTATGTAATCACAAAATCCTGAAATCCTGCAAAAATTCTGATTTTAGAGTACGAATCAGTTTGTCTTATTTAATCAAAATCAGCAGAACTGAAATAAACTTGCATAAAACTGTGAGCCTTAACTTTTAAAAACATAAAGAACTGCATTAATGTTAAAGTACAGTGAAATATTGCAACTATACACGCTTTAAATAAAGAGAATCACCAAATTCATTTATTTCCGAAACAGGTATTTAGTCCCAAAAACTGTGCCTCTGTGGGCTGACCCACTCCACTTTCCATCCTGCTGATGGCAGAAACATTATCATGCATATTAATAGGATGGAAACAGGATGATACCTCTATTTCATGACCTGAAAGCAATGAAAGGAATCTGTCCCTGATTATTTTCCTGTCTCTCTCAGAGCCTCTGCCTTCCGCGTCCATAATCTCGTTAAAAATGAGAAAACGAGACAAAGAGAGAAAGTGAAAAGAGCGACATGACCACATCTCCATCCACTCGTTGCTATCTGTTATCTGGCTGCAGATAGAGTCATTACCCTCCTTCCTCCATCTGTCCGTCAATACAGGGTCCATTAAGCCCAGCCGTGCACGCTCAGATCCATCACTGCAACAGACATTTCCTCTTTTTCTACTCACACTTGCCCTTTTATTAGATTGAAACCCAGGTAATGCACATACTCTAAAAATAGTCATCATTGTGCTGTCTTGCTGAATTACATGTGGGGGGCATCGCTGTTCAGTAAATCTGACCCTTCAGAGTCTATTCTTATGATGTATTAGTGCTCATTGGTTCATATTTCATCATGGATTCCACCCTCCCTTTTTCAGTGGGACCAATCTCACTCACAGTGATTGGGTTTCTGTGATGTGCTGCGGAGCTTTCAAGCTGCAAAAAAAAAAAAAGCTCTAATGCTCAAAGATGTAATGACTTTAAAAACACAGCATCACTGTTCCCCTGTTAGATCCTTAATTAGGAATCTGACTTTTGGTCCTGTGTTTTCTCCACACAAAGCGTTTTTTTTTTTTTTACACACAACGTCTCTGCTTTTATCACCCTCTCATGATGTTCTCATCACCGCTGCATGGCTGTTCTGGGGTATATTAAAAAGATATGTAGGCCTTTTAGTCAATTTAGATGAACATATACCCAAGTTACAAGCTCGTTATTTCCATTTCACATACATTTGCTCTGTGTGTGTGTGTGTGTTTGTAGTTCTTTGTTGGAGCAGAAAGAGGACTTACGGAAGAGGCTTTCCTACACGACACACAAGCTGGAGCTGCTGCAGAGTGAGTTTGATTCCACGCGGCAGTATCTGGAAACAGAGCTGCGCCGAGCACAGGAAGAACTGGACAAGTTTACTGATAAACTGCGCAGGTAGGCATGCATGGGGTTTATTATCGTACTCCACTAAAGCAGGGCAAGGAAATAGTTCAACGCATGCTTGGAGGTTTAAAGAAACGGGATTATGATTGAGGATTTTAACTCAAATTCGCCTTTACGGTGTTGTGTTTGTCACATCTAAGTCTTTTTTTTTTTTTTTAAATATGGGAAATATTAGAGAATGTACAAAGTTACATCAGAAGAAAATTAATCTAGATATTTTTATGGTAAAGATTAAATAGACCCAGTGATACTTTTGCTTTTGTGGCTTTATATTTAACTGGTTTTAAGTCATTTATTACCATTTATTTTAACATTATCTTGTGTATTTTGGTTTTTTTTCAGTGAACATCAGATATTTTCCTATATTTCATTTACTAATCATATAAAAGCTCAGTGTAAGCTCAAGAGTTATTATATAAAAACAGATAAAAAGTGACTTTTTCAGCAAAATGCATCATTAACTGAACTGTCTGCATCCACTGTTATTGATCCAACTCCATTGGTTTTACTGGTGAATCAGTGTTGTAGAAGATGACAGTGTTTCCACGTTCACTACGAAGCCTCTGAACGTCCAAATGTTTCATATCTGATGAGCATGAAAAGATGACAAGCTAAATTTACACCATTTTTTCCATGTAGTGATAGGATAATTAGATCAGAGTTTATTAAACATTTCAGATCAGTAGATGGTTTAAATCAGCTGTGGCTGTTTGAGCTGGCGTAGGCTGAAATAAATAATAAAAAAAAATAATTAAAAAAAAGAAATTGCAAGTATATATGTGTAAAATGGGATGTAGTAGGCAAACTTTGAGGATCTAACAACTGCTGAAATAGGTTTAAAACATGCGACGACAATGGGATTAAAATGTTTAAGAGTCCCGGTCCCAGTGGATCACATGATGCTGGAGCTAATAACACAAAGAGCATGGTGTGATGGATCTGCTACTGTTAGCCCACCTTCTAAACTTGTCTTTGTGTAAAACACTGACAGGCATCTGACCTGTGAAAAGTAAATATACCACCTCCTCCTGGACCTCACCTCCTCTGCCCTCAGCATAAACTCAATATAAAGTCACAGTGTTCCGTGCTGCGATAGAAAACTGAAGCCAACAGATGATAAGTAAAGAAGCTGCTGTTGTTTCTGTGGTCAACCATGGAGTCTCAAAATAAGGCATCTATTATTCCATTGTTAGGCCACACCAATTTAATTTAATTTGTTGCTTTTTGTTGTTTAATTTTTTGCATTTTCCAAAAAAAAAAAAAAAAATGTCTGGAGTAAAAAATCCCATTAAAAACAATATATACTCTGGGAACCAATAAGAGAGCTTCTTTATGGTCACATGCTAGAGAACAACCAATCAGAAAAAAA
>JAPSES010000098.1:3170844-3201390 GCA_029822895.1 Maxillicosta whitleyi | reverse complement strand
CTGTATGTCCACATCTCTGCTGGTCCTGTGGGTGGGAGCTAATCGAAAGCATATTGATGAATGATGCTGCAGCATTTTCAGAAGTGCAGTGGCTCTTCAGCGCCTACTGAAGTGCTTTAGTCGTTTGTTTTGCTGCAAAACAAGCACACCGAGGATATACAATGACAGGCTTGAGTTTCTGAACACTGCATAATAGCTTGTTTTGATCTGAAAAACAAACCTAAAATGAAAAATGTGTGGACGGTAATTAAGTGACATTTAGTTTGGTCAAAGCTGTGATAAAACTGTTATGTTAAAATGCCTTTTCATGTACTCCGAGTTGTTTTGTCTTTTCTCTATCTACAAAGTTATAATTAGCTTGAGTTTATTGCCAATTAGGAGCAACTGACTAGATTCTTGTTGATGATGTGCTGCAGTTGGTTTAATGCTTGTTGCTATGGAGAGGTAGAGATAGTAGATGAACGCTTTTTTTTTTTTTTTTTAAATCGAGAAATGCTCAGAATAGAACAATGTCTTTCTTCTACTAGAAAAGCATCTCAGTCTGCCTTTGTGTTCAGTTAAAGTTGTTTTTGTCAAGATGCCTTTTTTTCTTTTTTTTCTTTTTTACTGCAGTCATGAACACAATTATTCAGTCAGTTCGGGTGAATGCATATGTGTGGGTACTATGGTGTCATTATGAAAAATCATCTACTACTATGTGGCATACTGACACACATACCACAACGCTGGAAAGACAGCACCTGTGACAGCTAGAAACAGCATGTTTTCTCAGTTTGGAAAAGATGCTGCAGCTCTGGAGGGGAAAAAAAATGAAGATACCACCCCAAATCTGCAAACCTATTAAAAACCTCTGGAATGTGACCAAGAGGAAGATGGAAAGACATCATTAAATAAAGTCGACCTGCTGTATTTTAGCACCAGGTGTGGTGTAAAGCTTGTGACCCAGTGTCCAGCAGGTTTTAGACGTTTCCCTCTTCCAGCACACCTGAATCAATTAATGATCAGCTCATCATCCAGCTCTGCAGAAGTGTGATAACGATGTAATGACTTCCAGGTGTGGTGAAAGAGGGAATGATCTAAAACATGCAGGACACTGAGCCTTGAGGACCGGAGCTGAGAACCACTAGTGTAAAGCATCCAACAGCAATGTGAGAGCAGAGCAGAGAATGGCACAATGCAAGAAAGCTTTAACTGAAAATTAGGGTTCAGCTTCTGATTTCTGAACTCTTTCTTAAAAGCGTTAGGTTTAAAATTTAATATGAACTTGTTTTCTTTGCATTATTCTTCTGAAAATACTAGATTTTATTATTATTATTATTATTATTATATTGCATTTTATTCTGTTAATAAATGTTTTCTATTCAGAATTTGAAAAAAGTCTCAAGTTGTTTCTAAAATAAATAAAATAATACTTTATAAATAAGTTTGTTTATCCAATCTTTGCACTCTAAATAGTAACACCAGTGGAATCTTTTATTTCTAGACCTGTGTATATTATCATATATATCAATCATGAATGACTTTCCATACTTCTGGAAAAAGTCACTGATTCTCTTATTAATGTAATGGAACATATTGTATAGTATTTACACCAATGGTTCTCAAAATGGGCTCTGACACTCTCAAAGGAACTCAACACAAAGAAGCCAAATAAGTCTATGTGCACCAATAAAACAAGCTCATTTTTTATTATGTCAGTGTTGGCCAATTGAACGTGCAATGTGTTTTTTGCGGGGCTGAAATGTTCAAGTTGAAAAGTTAAAACACAAATCCTGCAGTTCTAATAGCATCTGAAACCACAGGGTAATAAACATGTGCTTAATCATTACTATAGTTATGAAAGGGTCCCTGTAAGTGATCCCCTAAAAGTGTAAAAGGCATTGTTTTACTTAAGATAAAATAAGATGCTTAGAATGTTTTATTAAAGAGTCAAAGCTATGAATGTGTGCAGGGTCTTTTTCAGTCAATCCAGTATTGACTTGATGCTTTTTTTCTCTCACCTTTAGCTGCCTGCTGATTTCCAGGAGCGACTGACCATGCATATGGAGGAGTCTCCTCTTTGTCACACCTACGCTGACACTGTCCCTGCCTCTCTAATTGCCAAAGTGCTTGAGAAGCCAGACGAGGCGTGCAGCAGTAGCCAGGCTTCCCGCTCACCCAGCCCACAAGCCCAGGAACATGCTTTTATTTTGGAGAGCATTGGCCCTGGAGGGCGCCTGGGGCTCCGTGCAGCGTACAAGTCTGACCTGTACAGCAGTGACACAGCCTTGTACTGCCCGGATGAGCGGCACCGTGAACGGCGGCCCAGCATGGACCTTCACGGTCAGAGGAAGCTGCTGTACGGGCCCCAGAACTCGACCGACAGTAACCCAGAGGAAGGCTCTGTGGGCTTGAGGCCTGGCTTCTCTCAGGAGCACTTTGCAAAATTTCCTGCCACGCTGGGTACAGGATCCAGCTCCTACTCCAGCTTCAGTGCAGGGGGGTCAGAGGACAAAGCCAATGGCCCGCCTAGCAGTGCAGCCTCCTCCCCACGCCACCATTCCCTCTACATGGAGTGGAGAGATGCAGCGGACTATGAGAGGAAGAGTGACTCGTCCTGGGAAAGGGACAGTCCAAGAGGCTTTGCCAACGCTCATTCCTTCCCGCAGACGGAGTTGAGTCACCACCAGAATGGGAGCTCTCCAGTCTACAGCCGTACCATGTCCTCCTGTTTCAGTGAGCCTTACGAGCCACTCCCTCCCTCTTCCTCCCCGAGTGTTGCCTACGGAGACAGCCGCCGAGGCAGCACATTAGCCCCGGAGGAGGAGGAGCTGATAGGCCGCTGGAGACAACTCAGTGTGGAAGACTTAAGCGCTCACACCTACCGCAGCCCAGGCCGGGCCTCACCATACAGCTTCTCAGAGCAGCACTTCTCTGTGAGGCCTGCTAAGATCCGACTCGGCCCACTCTACAGCAGCTTCCAAGAGGGGGCTGACTACTACCATCACGGAGTGGGTGTCATGGACCCAGTGTGGGTGGCTGCAAGCCCCAGTCCTGAATGCAGTCCAGGGCTGCGACAGACACACAGCCAAGCTCACTTGTACCGAGCAGAGGACAGCCAAGGGTCAGAGCACAGCCTCTACCACTCAGGGAGCTCCAAAGACAGGGAGGGCAATGTGGCAGCTGGAGGACAGAGCACGGATTATGTAGATCCCAGCCCAAACAGCTCCACTGAGTCTCTGAACCAGAGGTCCCTGGAGATGGCTGCAGATTTGCAGCACTATCAAGTGGAGATGCACAGCCTGCCCGCTGAGGTGAGCCCATCCCCACCACCAGCTCCGCCTCCTCCTCCCCCATACAACCAAAAATTTGGCTCCCTGGGACTTTCCAGGAAAGACAGTCTGACCAAGGCCCAGCTATACGGAACACTTCTGAACTGAAGGACTTTCCAATCAGGTAAATTATTTGATAAGACATTAAAGCCCTGGTGTATGGTTGTATGTTCAGCTACAACTTTTACTAGCATGATCATTTTGATAGAAAATGGTTTGAATAGAATCCAGGAGCCAAATAATTCAGTATCCTGAATATGTAATTATTGCTTATTATTCAAAAGCTTTGATTGTGCAGCGGTGGATGACAACCATTTTCACTAAAGCTGAGTCTGAGGGCAGCAATTGGAGTAGTGGAGCTTAAGCAGCCCTTAAAATTTTAAGAATGTGTGTATTTAAACTACAAATGTATAAATATATACTTATATCTACAAATTGAGTGATATATTTTGTATGTAGCCATTCACAAGGAATGCATCTAAAAACAATCAAACAAATGCAAATCTTGATAAACCTGGAACTTGTAAATAAATTAAAAACTGCCACTCATATTAGAGAACTCAGAGAGGTATTTTAATTGAGACTTGATGCCCACATAAACTGCACATAGATTAGTTTTGGTCATTATTTTAAGCAGCTCAAGCAAAGCTGTCACAACAGGCCTTGTGAAGATTTGAATGTTGAACATAGGAAGACAAAAAAAACTGAAGAGTCATTTAATGAGAAACCTACATTTAGTTTCGTTTTTTTTTTTTTTTTTTTGTTAATTGAATTTGACAGTATTGATGGGTGTGTTATGTTGTTATTTGATGGTTTTGAGATGTAAACATCTGTCTTAGCAGTGAGTATTATTTTCTTTTTTTTACTCTTCGATATCCCATGGAGAGGTTTTCCTGCCCCATTCTACCTCAGATTTGGATGCCCACACCCCATCAAGCCACTGTAACCCTGTTTCTTTGATGCATGTTTATATATTTTGGTTGTTTTGTTCACATAATAAAGCACAAATTATACATACGAGGTCAAGCCTGTTTTCATGTTTAAGTACATCAGCGTGCAACTACTGTATGGCTGAGATGTCATGGATTTATGTCTTCTTGCATTCATGAACAGTCGCTTATAATAAATTATTTAATTTAGGATAATTATATGTTCTCCATATCACAGAAAATGGAGCTAGAGATGACTGAACTGAGAAAACCTTTAATCATTCAAAGCTGCATCATATGGTGTGTATTTGCTGAGTCACTACAAAGCCATATTTAATCACTGTTAGGGTTTGAAAATAGGTTAGTAAAGATAAATGTTTGCCAATACCAACAGAAAGGGACTTTGTTTCTTTTTGTGCAACCAGGCACATAAGCAAACTACAGTATACAGTGTGCAGTGACAGTGTGCTACAGTATCTACCACACTGGAGGTTTCCAGTCCACTTGCATACATTCTTCTGACATGTTAACTGTATAATACAGGGAGTGAATGAAGTAACAGGAATACCTTTTATAATAGGGGTCCTTAAATGTCTCAAACATTAAATAAACCTTAGTTTTTTGTTAATTTTTGAGGAGACATCAACAAACTGAATGGATAACTTCTTTGAATTTGAATGTTGGAACCTATAGAATTGTACACTTAATTATAAGGCTAATGTATTAGGATTTATTATTGGCTTTAGGGGATGGAACCTTTCTGTGTGTTTACATGTTCTTCCTGAAAGACATGCACTGATAGGTTAATCGATTAATCTAAAATTGCCCATAGGTGTGAATGTGAGAGTAATTGTTTGTTTCTATATATCAGCCCTGCAATGAACCGGCAACATGTCTAGGGTGTACCCCGCCTTCGCCTGTAAGTAACTGGGATAGGCTCCAGCGACCCTATTGAGGATAAAGCAGGTTCAGTTAATGAATGAATATTGGCTTTAGTCAGATTTAAGCAGATGTGTGATTGCAGTTTGCTGTATAAAACTATTGTAAACATTTGTATTCTTATGTTCATGTCTGCTGATTGCTATTTTTTCCATCTTTGGTTCAACATCCTGCAAATCTTATGATGCATGTAAACATCTGATCTCCACTGTTGTTTAAAAAATAAAGCAAAAGTTTTCCTGATGCCTCGGATAAAGCACAGTAGAAACATTCAGATCCTTTCAGAAATGACTTTATTTTGTAATACTTGTTCTTATATACCTGAAGTTCACACTGAAGGAATAGCTTCACCTTCTTTCATTTGTGTTAAAGGGGCAGCGTACCAACATCTTGTTGATGTACACTGATGACCTTATTGTTCCAGACACAGCAGGAAAAAAAAAAAAAAAAACATCAAGGGATAAAACCAGGTTAACAGCTGTCCCCCACCTCCATTTGCAGAAAGTGCATGCCCAAGTAGGCATAAATTCAGCATTCAATACAATAGTTGAACCAGAAATGAGTTTGCATTTCAAGTTGTTGCAGGGATTTGCACAGAACAAGCAGTAACGTGACCTCACAGTGGAGGAAAAGTAAAACCTCAGCTTGTCTTTGATGAGTGATATGAGGAAACAGCTCCTCTCACTTTGATCTACATGTTTTAGAGAATCGTCAGATCATTATGAAGAAAGACGGACAGTTTTTGTTTTATTTATATACTAACAAATAAGACTGACCAGGCACTTCCTTTATACAATAGACAAGCAACTTAAATTCTGTTTTGGCCTGTTTGCAATAACACTAAAAAGTCAATTTGTATAATTTTGTCATGAATAAATGAAGCTATAGACTTCAACCCCCTCGCTTTAACATGTGTGAGAGTGACTGCTGTAAACATGACATCGTCAGTAGAGATGGTGCTTTTTTGTCCGTTCTGTGTTTTTAGGTTAAGTGGATGTTAACTCTGGTACACACGCATACAGGAGTTGATGTAATGTACTGTATCTTGAAGCTGGATGCTGCCTGCTATAATTGGAGACAAAGAAGTCCATTCTGAGCAACTGTAGAAACGCTACAGCACAACATGATGGAGTCAGTGGAGGGGACCCGCTCCCTGTAATTGGCTCATTTGATTTTGATTTTCAGGCGATTCTACAATGACTTAATTAACATGATATCAATTTCTGGACTTAGATCCTCCCAAATCTTTCACAAGTTTTTACATCTTTTTCTTTCTCAACATTTAGTGACTTTCTGGGAAGACCATGGGCATTGCATGGTTTTATAAATCACCTGATCAACTCACTGCAGTGTACACTCAGTGCTCTTGCTCTGAGAAACTTAATTTACACACTCCATTGGCACAGTATGGCAGTCCATTAATGCTTATATCCCCAAGAGGGCAGTTCCCCAAGTAATGTCAAAACTACAGGACTGTGCTCAGTTAGTGAGTCCAACCATCCTACTGCTTATGTCCCACAATTTCTTGGCTGCCTGGTCATCTGTAGCTTTGGGCATCAGCTCCTCCTCCTCGCAATCAGCGAAACACTTCCCCGTCACTCCCTCCACCTCTGGGGAGCAGGCCAGATAGAGTGGAGTCTGGGCTCCTTCCAACGGGCTCCTAAAAAAGACCAGTGAGGCAAGGTAGAAGAGCGGCTTTGCCAGCAGAGGGATTTGGACATGCCTGCCTAGTCTGGTCCTCACAATGCCAGGGGTTAGAGCATTGACTGTGACCCCTGTACCCTCCAGTTGGTGAGCCAGTTCGAGCGTGAACAGCAGGTTGGCCAACTTGCTCTGACTATAGCAGAAGGACTTATTATAGTTTACTTCACTGTTGAGGTCATCAAAGTTAATGTGGCCGTTCTTATAAAGTTTTGAGGAGACCACAACGATGCGGCTGGGAGTGGAGCGCTTCAGGAGGTCCAGCAGGAGGTGGGTGAGGAGGAAGTGACCGAGGTGGTTCACACCAAGCTGCATCTCAAAACCATCCTCTGTCTTTGTGTAGGGACACCGGAAGATGCCTGCATTATTGACGAGTACATCAATCTTGCCTTCCTCCTAAAGGGTAAGAGAAAGTTAAGTTAAGTTTCATTTTGGGAGAAATAATCTTTAAATTAATGTTATATTAACTACTTACTCATAACAGTATATAGGTAAGACTACTTACATTTGCTACGGATCTTGTATTTTATTTGAAATCTTCCATTTTATTTAACTTTGTACATTCCTTCCTCTAGATCTCAGAGGAAAACCCTGTGCTTTCTACTCCACTACATTTGTCTGACAGCTAATGATTTGGATATAAATAACTTTTAAAATACAACATATTGTTTAAGAGTAAACCAACAGTTTCTGGCCTTTTTGAATTATAACATCTGCAGTCGGATCATATTTCAAATGAGTGATTTTCTAACACCGTCATCAGATTTAGATTTTCCCTTCTAAACTTTTTATGTGGTTTAATTTCAAGCCCACCAAAAGGCCCAATTCAACCCAAAGGATGAAATTGTGAAGTGCAAAAATTACACAGAAGTTATCGATATTAACAGTCAAGGGAGTCTTGACAAGTTGTTTTAATCATAAAGGTGTACAATATATATTTTTATTTCCAGATGCCTATTACCAAATGTTTTGTACCTTTGTAGATCCACAGACATCCACCTGTAAGCTGTAATGTAAATGTGTAAATGATAAACTGAAGCATAATATTTTTTAAAATACACTTATTTCTCCTCAGAAAATTACATTTTCACTATGTCATTTTACTTTTTTTGCACAAAAACAAAGAGAAATTTTTTGACTTGTCATTATTTAGCCTATAGGTTATTATATTATTATCTTATTACTCCAGCCTGCTTTACATCAAATCACTCTGTATGTGACCCCTGAACTAAAATAAGTTTAACACCCTGGCTTTGGGGCCTATTTGCAAGTTATTTAATAGTTTCATAACTTAAAAAATCAACTTAGTCTGTTATGGAATGTACTGAGACACCCAGTGGTAAAAGGAGGGTAATGGCTGATTATGAGAAAGAAAAGGCAAACCAGAAAATGTGCTTATAAAAGAGGAATTATAAGAATAAAATGGTAACATTAGGCGTGATTGTCACCTAGTAGGTAATTGTCTGTAGAGGTATGGTTCATGGGATCTACTACATTTCAGCACCATGGACAGCAACTCGCTTCCATGGGTTATTTCTTTTGTCATGTTCAACAAAAGGAACGAACTAGATAACCGTTACAAAAACCATAGTAGCTATCACTGTTTTTCCTTCAATTTAAGAGTATCCTGTTTACTGTTTACATATATCATCACACCTTACCTGATTTATTTCTTCACAGAATTTTCGGATTGATCGGAATGAAGCCAGATCCAGGTGTTTAATAACCACTTCCCCTTGTCCTGGTCCCGCTTGTTTCTTGATGTCCTCGGCTGCCTGTTCGGCGCTGCCCAGGTCCCGACATGCCATGATGATCCGGGCCTGGAGCTTCAGCAGTTCCCCGGCCAAGGCCTTTCCTATCCCGCTGTTAGCACCGGTGACGATGACCGTCTTTCCTCGCATCGTGTCGGCGGAATACTGGAGCAGTTTCACGACTTTCTTCTGCTGTGGAAACAATCGCCGCATGAGGAAGAGCACCCCACCGCCGACGACAGCGGCTACAAGCACCGCGGTGGACATGGACGATGGTGCCGATGACAGGTCAACAGCTGGGATAAGGTAACGGGGTTGTATGGTCTGTTAAGGGTAGTTACAAAATTAACCCGGAAGTAGTTCAGCACAAACTTTTCAACTTCGCAGGCGCTGGGGTATTGTTTACTGTAGCCACCGTAGATAATACTTTTGCTCTCAATTAACAAACAGTGTCATGTGGAATAAAAGCAAATTAAAATGTGACTAATAAAGTTAACTAACAAGTTTATGAGCAGTCGATAAGCAACGGTATAGCGGGTTACGCTAAGCTAGCTAAGCTAACTAACGAACAGACCGGATGTCAACGAAACACTTCCGTATTTGTGTAACAGGTTAAAGTGTTTTGTTTTGTTTTTTCCACAAAACGACATAAGCAACGTTTATTTTAAACATGCCAATCCCACATTATGAAATATATAACAATATAATATCACAAAAATAGTAATATAACATAATAAACATAATAATGTCACAGTAGTAGCACACATAATAGCAATAATATAAAGTCCTCAACAAAATATTAAAAAAGTTATGAAATCTGAATATATTACAGCTGTGCCAACATTTTGGATTTTTTTCATATACACTAACATATTTATTTAGCAGAATATTCACAGGAAAATAGAGGAAAAATGTACATAGTATAAAAACCACAGGAAAAAATCTTAATGAAATGGTATAAAGTGCCACCTCTGCTTCCATGATAGAAAGTGGCCATGTCATAAAACAAAACAAAACAAAACAAAACAAAACACCAAAAAAACAAAACAAAACAAAACAAAACAAAAAAAACAAAAAAAAAAACAAAAACAGGCATTTGAAAGTATTATAAGACAAACAATAAGCCTTAAAGACCTTATGAACTATCTGACATTAGAGAATATAAGATATAACACAAGAGGCAATGCAGCCAAGTTCTATGCAATGTGGCAGCCTGTTTTATTATTTCTTAAAACGATGGATATGTTTATTTTTTTTTAAATAAATACATTTTATATGGGGTGCAATGGGGTTGAGCCTCTGTTGGAGTGGGGATACATAAATGCCGTATGTTGATGAATTTTATATATCAGTTGACCAGTTATAATTGTTACAATGTAAAAATTCAATATAAAAAACTTTGGAGAAAAAAAAATAAAAGTCTAATTGTGGCCTGACTCGTTTGCACTGTACTCTATTATTCTACTGTTAACACTAATTATAAATCTTAAAATACTTTGTATTAGGGCTTTAACTGAATAGCTGGTTTGGCACAAGTTGATGTCTGTGGCACAAGTCGACGTTACTTTGTAGGAGTCCACATGTCCTGTGTTATTCTCTCTCTCTCTCCCTCCCTCCCACAGCGTGTGAGCTTTTATTCTGTTCATGTCGATATTGTCATTTTTTATTGTCATTCTGCATGAAAACATGGTGTGCATTGTAGTGATATGCAGGTCAGTAGACCTGGGTCAGGTTGGTGTGGGTCCCAAAAAAATCTTGCTTTATTTTATTTAAATAATTCCACAAAAGCAGGTTGAAAAAAAAAACACCCATGCATCACTAGTGCAAAACAACTCAGAGTAGGAACTAAACTGACTGTGAGCTAGAAAAACTATGGTCAAAGAAATGTTCTATGAACCATGAAAACACCACTACTGAATATTAATGCAGACAAACAGTGAATTTGGATTATTGTGTTCATTTATTTCATGATGAAAATGCACTCCTGTCTCTAACTGTGCCTGTTTGCTTCCAACTTTTAACCTTTTTCCACTTTATGTTGTTCACTTAAATATAAAAGAAAATTCAAGGTGTTAGCCTATGTTTGGTTTTGGTTAAAATGTGTGAGGGCTGTTGATGCTTGTGTCTTGCAGGATGTTTATTCTGCTCTTTACTGTACAATGTTTGTTCCAGTGATACTATAGTTGCTCAGTGTGTCTGCTGTCAGTGTGATGACGTCATCACACGACAAATTGACTCGACTTTGATTTTATTGACAATTAAGTCGATCTGGAAAAAAAAATCACTACTCACTAATGGCCTACTTTGTAGACTACTGGTTAAGTAAGTATTGCATCATATCTACCGTCTACATAACGACCTTTGCAGGTGCGTGTATCATCCACTAGATAGAGCTGTCTGAACAGGAAAATAATGTACTAGCATGCAGGTGAAACATGAGGACATAAATCGTGGACAGATCGGTGGTTGATTGTGTCATTTCTTTTTTCTTTTTTTATGGAGTTTTAACATGGGTTTACACAAATACTCTCTTCAATCACTGTTAAATAAGTACGTCATGGTTGTCATTCTAAGCTGTGACCACAAACTTTTGCATTAACTCTTCTGGTGTGCAAAGTTTTGCAAAAGTAGACTATTGTTTTATCGTTTTTACAGAGGATTTAGCTGTGAGATGCATCAGTTTTGATATATAATCATTTTATAAGTGGTGCTTTTGTAATCTGTTCTCCTTAGATGAAGCTTTTTGTGCAGTTATCAGATTCATAAACAGGCTATTATTATGTATCAGTCCAGTCAGTGGAGTGGTTTAGTTTTCAAAATGTACTTTCATAATCACTAACCTGACAGACTGCTAAAGTGTATTTGTCGTCGTCTCCTCCATTAAGTTACTCCACTTCCTCTTTATTCACAGTGTTTCCAGTTGGGCAATATCTCCAGTTTATTACAGGGTTGTCTTCAGTTCCTGTTAGGCTTCACGGTGGCGGACATAGACACATTTGGAAAAAGTGCGTTTACAGACAGACTGAAGATTACGGACATTTCTCATCAACACACTCGGATATGTAGGATCTGTCCATGTAGTCTGTTTATTAGGGAGATTTCTCCTCTGGTCTGAGGTTTAAGCAATGTATTCATGTCTAATCCTGGTCATTCTGGTCCTGTTTCCTTCTTTTTGTGTTGGTAAGTACACTGTTTTATTCGATATTCATTGTGTTGTGTACAACTTGGTTTCATTGCAGTGTTCTGAGAAGAGCTTGTTTTATTTTGCTTTCATTTCAGCATTATTATTTACATAGAATAGTAAAGAATGGTAAAGAGGCTTGTGTCCAGTATGTGTCAAATCTCATATATTTTAAGAATATTTCATGTGGCATAACCACAAATTAGACATTTAAAAAAACACGCATTGTATGGTTTGTTCAGGTATTTAAAACATTATGCTGAAGCAATGATGTTGTTTTAACACTTTAAAGCAGAGAAAACATGTCAAAGTCTTAGAATCAAAGGATCACAAGTGCCATTTCACCTAATTTACAGGAAAAGGTTTCAATTTAATAATAAAAACTTAACGATTGAAATCAGTGCATGTAATTATCTGTGTTATTACATATATATTTTGGTTTATGCGAAGTTCTACAAAAGATTTATAAATCTTTTGCTAGAAAGAACATGAAAAGTCAATATTGTAATGTGCAGACTGTGTTTTGAAGTAGATCTGGTAGCTTTGAAACAAACATTTCTTTCGAGTAAAACCATTCATGCATTAATTCCCAGCATTTCACATTTTGGCCTCAAAATGTATCTTTGGAAATCACAGCCAACCAGCGTTTTTTTCTTAGTTTTTCTTTACTAGCGACTCAAACTTTATAAAGTGTTCCTGTAGTTATTCTGGAGGCATTTTACTTGTAGTCTAGTTATATAAGTGTAAAGTTTGTAAGTCACATGCGTGTTTTAGCACTATTTTTAAGGTATCTTGTAAAAGTCTAACCAATGCATTAAAATAAATGAGTCTTAAAGGAATCACATGCAGATCCAACACCTCAAAAGAAGAAAGAGAAAAGAAATTAGTTTATTGTATCACTTAAAATTGTATAAAATTTCACTACTGATCTCACCTGTCACTGCTTGATTGTCTGATCTTTGTTTTAGTCTCAATATAAGACCATACTGTGTACTATTTACTTTATCTTGGATTATTCTACTCTTTTTTTTTTCTTACTCTGCTTATCTTCCAAGTCCAACAGCTTCATATTTTCACTTTCATATAGACCAGGTGTTGTCCTGCACCTTTTGTTGTTGCAAAAAATACAAAATAATAATAATAATAATAATTCAGGGGGGGAAAAAATCATAAAATAGTAATCAGAAATAATTACCCTTCTTGGTGGCTGAAAAGATGTTACAGATCTATAATTGCAATATTATTAAATTGATGACTAATGATGACGACTAGTTAATAATAGGTAACTGTTTTTGGCATTGACCTGGTTCAGTGTGTTTATTCCTGTAGTTTGTGATGAATTACTTACAATTGAGTAGTTATCCAATTGTTATCCAATTTATCAGAAATTTCAGAGTGAGATTGAGTTTTTTCCTTCTTTGTGCGTTTTCTTGCAGGCCGGCCTAACAACATCTGCAGCATTGTGCCAAAAGATCCATACATTGCTCTGGGATCCAATGTTACCATAGTGTGCCGGAGTTCTTGTGTCCCAGGAGAAGTCTTCTGGACACTGAATAACAAACCTGTTGATGGGAGTTTGTCACAGCGGATAGAAAACTCCTCAGATACAGTCCTACAACTCAGGAACTTTAATTCCGAAACAGCTACACTGATATGCAATAGTGCCATTAATAAGCAAGTCCTCGGAGGAACTACCATCAAAACATTCAGTAAGAAGCTCCTTTTTTTCTTCTTGGTATTATCTGATATTTTAACTGGTAGATACCTGCAAAAAATAAGCTAACGACCAATTATATGCCTTTTATCAAGCTTCCTGTTTCTCAGTAAAATAATTGAAAAAGCTGTCTTTTAACAATTTAACTTCCTGACACTAAACAACAATCATATGAAATTTTCAACCACAGAACAGCACTCAGATAACTCTTGTTAGTGACGTCTGTATGAGTACAGATAATGGCAAAATTTCAGTGTTGGTATTATTGGATTTTAATGTTGCTTTTGACTCAGTCTCTACAGTAACATATTACTAGATTGGCTAAAAAAAACTGGACGGGCATTGTACTTCTCTGGTTCAAGTCCTATTTCAGAGACATGGATTATTTTTTTATGCATTGGTAACTAGAAATATAAGCAAGCAAAAAAATACCCATGGAGTTCCTCAAGGTTCCATTTTGGAGCCCCTGTTATTTAACATCTGCAGTCAATAATAAAAAAAAAAAATTAGAACACCCTTGTTTTCTTTAATTTCTTGTTAATTTTAATGCCTGGTACAACTAAAGGTACATTTGTTTGGACAGATATAATGGTAACAACAAAAATAGCTCATAAGAGTCTAATTTCAGAGCTGATATCTATCCGTTTTCCATGTTTTCTTGATAATAACCAAAATCACTCTTCAGTTCTTACATAAATATCTATGTCATCATACTGATAAAAACAGTGCTTTTAAACATTCCGTGTTTTCTTTTCTGTCGGTTTTAGTCGCACGATACACGCAGGAGTTAGTACTTGTTTACATAACCATTGTTTTTGATGACTTATGATGGTCTAATAATTTTTTCAGCAACTGTACATCCTGCCACTAGTTCAGATTATAGAAGACTTTTCTATTTGGCAATCTCTTTGTCATTAATAATTAACAATTTTTTAATTTTCTGTACATCTCTATAACTTGTATTTCTGGTATTTTACCTACTTTTCTATTTGAGCTTGTTTTGATTTTCTTTTATTTTTAAATGGCCTTTTCTTACATGCTTTGCTTTGATGATTTTAATGCACCATACAAAAAAACCTGCCTTACCTAAAAATGCTGATATGCTTGTTTGTAGCAAGACCCCGCAAATTATCGTGCATCTTGCATTCAGAAATCCATCAGACAAGTCAAGGTTTACCAGATAATTTTACCTGCAGCTGGGAACATCCTAATAATTCTTCACTGCAAATAAACTACACCGTACTCCTGTGAGTTTTGTGCATTTGTTTTTTACACACATGCATTCTTTTTACATTTACCTTGTTGACTCACGTATCTAATTAAATACGTTTTTCTTTTAGGATCTCACCGGACCATGAACCGAAAAAACTTTGCGAGTCACATGCATCAAATTGCACATCCAAGTATAAAAGCAATGTAGATGAAAACATATCCTTCACAAAGAACAGCACCATTATTGTACGTGCTAATACTACTGCTTGGGAAGCTGAGTCAGACCCCTTTAATTTTGATCCTCAACACATATGTAAGTAACATAGAATAGATTATGCAGAATATTACATGTTTTTTTTATAATAACATTTGATGGATATTCCTACTATTAATGTGCTATTGTGATTATCTTCCTCCAGTGAAAATTATTCCACGGACGGTGCATGTGACTGCTTTCTCTGATCATCTATTAGTTAAGTGGAACCAGTTAGAAATAAAAAAACTGGGTCCATGTCAAGTCAAATACAAAAAGGTATGTCCTATGTGTCATTATATACTATTATGTAGAAGCGTTTGGTGGCACTTATTAAGTAAAATAGAATGTGATGCATAGTGTGGTTGTGCTTTTGGCCAGTATCACCTGCGGCACATAAACAGGATAAAAACGCTGTATTAAACAATATAGGTGGTTGCGTTAGAGGCTGTGGTTCAGTTGTGGATTTCCTCCCTTTTATGGATTTTTTTTTGCGTCATTGTACGTTGATTACAGAGTTTCCCAAGTCAAAATGCAAACATTAATTTCCAGAACATGCATGGTGTTAGTAATATAATTGAAAGAGCAGATGATATTAAGTCTACATTTCTGGTCTGAATTAAGTTTTGTGTGCTGGTGCAGCAACATTTAACATTTTTATTTAATCTTCAAAGACCTAAACAGCTGCTACAAACCAAAAGCATCTTCTGATCTAAAATGCTTAACACGTTTTAAACCACTAATTCTATCAATACATTGAAATAATACAGGTGGAATTATTTTTTTCAGCAGCATTAGATATTATTTTCTTATTTTGACATTTAGCAACTCTATAGAGAACGTGGAAAAAACATCATCACAGTCTGTAACGTTGATTGATTCGTCAGCCAAACTCATGCACTTTGAGAAATGGAAGTGATTGTTGGTGCTTGTTTTTACATTCATTTAATGATATATTTTGCTGAAAAACTCATCTTTTTTCTCTGTTTTGATGTAGGAACCTTTGAATTTAATTTGAGCTTTTTTGAACATCCTTATGAAGGAAAACACCTGATTTTGTCAAAAAAAAAAAGAAAAAGAATGAAACCGAGGATAAAACACTAAATACTGATTAATTACTTAGGGAATGTTCAATATAGAAAAAGACCACAGGTAGAATATTCCCTCTCTTCTGTTTTTTTTTTTTAAAGGTTTTCTTTATATGCAGAGGGAAGATAAAAGGTAGAAAAAGGATAATGTTTGATTTAACATATGTTTGAAAACTTCTCATGGTGATTAACATTTATTTATCTTCCAGGCTTTTGGTGAAGAGACCCCAGAGGTAAGAGATAAAAGTTTTAATGTCAAAGCATCTTGCATCAGCTTAAACACTTGTATGTGATCTTTGGAAAGTACAAAATGGCTTTATTTACACTAGTCATTTCAAATCAAGTCAAGAAATGATATTTTTTAATATATTTGTCTCTCTCTCTCTCTCGCTCTCTCTCTCTCTCTCTCTCTCTCTCTCTATATATATATATATATATATATATTTGTAGTAATGATAGTTTTTCTGCTTTTATTATTCTTATAGTTGCACAGAGTGACTGTAACATACTTTCCTCTGGGATTAATGAAGTATTTTTAATTTGATTTTGAATTCAGTTAATAAAGTTTATAATTAGAGCATGTTTTTTTTTTTTTTTTTTAGACAACATACAAATAGACATTTGACAGTATGTAATGTAAAGTGTGTTTCCTGCATTATGACCATACGTTACCTCTGTATGTGTTCTTGATCACTGCCACAGTTTATAGCTTAGTTAACAAACATACTAAAGAATAAATGACTAAAGATCACACACATGACTGGAAATAATGCATTAATGTATGGATATGTGTGTGTACATTTATTAGTAAAATAATACATTGTAAAGGGTCAATAGTAAGATTTTATATTAAACGGTAAAAATGAACAAAAGGACAAAAACTAAAATAATACTTAAAAAATGTCAAACTTCTGTTCTTCAGTGTTTGATTCATTATTGTCTTAATGGGAGATAAAATCAACTTACTGTGACATAAGGTCGGTTTAAAGTGGATTTTGACAGTTAGAGGCAGTATTTCATACAATAACACACCAAGCTGCTGATTGAGGGGCGGATAGATTTAACCCGAGGTCTTTGACCCAGAAATTCAGCTATTTTGTACAAAAACCTGATGCTGGTTTTATCTTTGCCCCCTGAACTGCAGGTAGACATCTGACAGGTCTCGCTCATACAGTGTTGTTTCAGTTTTCAACGGTTTGTCAGAGCTTTTTTCTATTATTTGCTTCTGCCGATCTTTATACACAGTGGTGTTATGTTGCTGTTTCCATCTAATATAGCTTTTCTATTTTGTATTAAGTGGAGGAATGTTGCAGTTTCCTTACTGGTCTATATCTGCACACACAACTGTTCACTAAATCAGTCTACGTCACACTCATAGAACTACAGCTATCATTTATATTTGTAATCAGTTAATCTATCAATTATTCTCTTTAGTTTGACTTGATTAAACAATTGTTTGAATAGGAAAAAAAAAAAGTTAAAATGTGATAAAAGTGTCTGTCTGTCTGATGTAAACTTTTTAAAGCATAAATTAAAAATATATATATATCTATATAGAAATAACAATAACATAAATATCCAGATATATAAACATCAACAAACAAGTCTAATGACATCTACAAAAAATATGTGCATTGCAGTCATTTTTTCAACTTACTAACAATTTACTAACAAACAACGATGCAATGTTTAGCGATCGCAAAATTGAAGCAAACAAAGCATTGATTCAGGAAAATTCTAATCACATTTTTCTTTCATTCATCAGCCATTAGCCAATAAATTGTTTTTATTGTTGTCATTTCAGACAATCACAAATAAAAGTGTAAAATTAATGTCATCATTACACCAACTTTTCTACTGCTTAAAAACTTTTTTTCCGAGCTATTTCAGGCTAATTTAGAATTTGTAGCATTTCCACACACACCTAATTCAAATCCCAATTAAACAGCTGCTTCCCGTTGCCAAGTTTGTGGAAGATTTTGTACTTGGAGGTACTCTGAATTCCATCCAGGCTCATTCTTGACACTGCTTCGTTGTTGTAGCTGACAAGAAAACCCTAAAATGAACCAGAGTGACCCAAAGCACCACCCAGTGTGGGCTGAGGCTGTTTGGATGCCTGTTGCCTGATGAGCCATCAACAGATTATCTGTCAGGTGAGCCATGGTCATTCCCTCCAGCTAGAGAAGGAGTTCTTCAGCAGCCTCCCAGCATGTAAATGGTCCAGGAGCTAGCAGGGCCGACCCGGAGCCTTTTCAGCCAGGGGTATTTTTAGCCACACTAATCAGGGAGCTTATTATTTCTCGGGTTCACAAGAACTTTGAACTGCAGACTCTCCTGGCCTAAAAGATTCATGAAGGAGAGACTATCTGGGGACCTCCTCGAGGCTGGAGGGGTCAGAGGTTGCTGTTATCCCTACGGCAACCACAGAAAAACAAATTATATGTGTTAAGGGTAGACTGCTTGTACATTTATTGTATATGTTTAATGTACCGCACACTGGGTGTAACTGATTTATAACTGTAGGGAGGCATATTGACATATACAGCCAGGTGAAGATGCATGGGATTTGTTATCTGTTCCAATTAAAACGCTTAACTGTGCAAAGCAACCAGAAGTGCATTAATGTTACATGGATCATAGTTTCCAGTGTAATTGGTCATGCTAATAAGAATTCTGGGACTAAGGTGTAGAGGGTCAGTGCGTGAAGTATAATTCACCTGCAGTTGTTCTTGTGGTGTCCATGAAAAAAGGCCAGTTTAAGGGTTTTTTTTTCCTGCTGTCACTGTCCTTTTTGTGCCAATGCAAATGTTTGTGTCGTAGATGCATGTTGTCGCACGGACCTAACGCTGCTTACATTGTGTTTGTGCCATTATCATATCGGATCATCCCAAAAAATTCCTGAAAGTGAGCAAGCCTTGTTCAACAGGAATGAGTTGCATTTTGTTCTGAAAAGATTATTTCATTAGTGATTCTAATTGAAAGGTTTTCTGTAATTACAAGTGAGTGCTTATGGGCAGTTAACAGTTTGTGTTGTGCTGAGACCTGGGTGCCTCGACTTTACACTATATGATATAATGTGTACAATTATCCTTTTGAACGGTATTTACTGTCACACACAGTTGAAGTTGACCAGCAGAAAAAATGTAGTGAAACACTCCAGGTCAAGCATGGAAATGTTTGTGGAAAATCCAGCCTGAAAACAAAAGACCAACCAGACAATCCCCAGCATGAACGGAACCACAGAAGCATTTGTAAATGTTCCATAGTGCACCTTTAACACTACATATGTAGTAGTGTTTTAATAAGTGATACTGCATTATATTTAATAAGTCATAAGGTCAAACTATGGTTTACATAATATCCAACCCTGCCACACAAAACCATTTTCACCTTTTTTTTAAAAATTTTTAATACAGTATGTCAGGTCCAGGTGTTTGTGTTATGTAGTCAATTTGAAAATGAACCCCTACCTCTTCTGTCTGCTATTTCCACTGAAAAGAAATAAGTTTAGAAATCAGGTCAATTATTAAAGCTGGTCAGTGTGATGCGTTAATGTCTGAACTCATTAGTATTCATGAGCTCGCACGGGTGAGACCACACCCACAGAATTTGTCTAGTTCAGTAACAGTTTGTGTATACAGCAAGTTAGGATGCCGTAAAAGGCGGGATAAACATGATAAATTCATGGGGCCCAGCATTTCTGGGGGGCATTCAGCAGTGGAGGGGGCCACCGTACACCGAGTCAGACATTCAAAATAAGTTTCACTTTTGGTTTCTGCCAGTTCCTCTGTTTGTTGCACAGGGTAAAGGATGCTGAAAATTTAGGTTGTCATCGGCTAGCTGTTAGCCAAAGCAGATTAGCATGTTGACTATTATATATATATTATATATTATATCCAAGACATTGGTTCCATAAAAAAATGTTACATGTCTATGGTAGAAGTTCAGATATGACCACAAAAGTAATGAAATACATGTGACAGGCCACCTTTAAAGACCTTTTTGTAAAATTAACACTAACCTCTGTAACTGCCACTAAACTCCATTGGTGAGTTTTTATTTGTACAAGATGGATAACGGTGGTACATTGAAGTATATTGCACACCCTCAATAACACAGGCAAAGTATGAACAGCATTGGCTATTCAGGAATGAGCTCACACACCACTGTGCCTTTGCATTAGCACAGGTAGGACGATGGAAACAGGAAATAGCTGGCATGTCTCATTTGGCAACGTGAACAACTGCAGATGAATTAGACCGATGCTGGATGGCAGCTCCGCTATAAATCTCTGTTAGGGATTAAAAAAGTTTCCTTGGCATCCTTGGGCCTACCTACATCAACTTAATTATCATCAAACTCTTTCATTTCCTTTAAAAATACATTTCAGAGGACTTTCCTGTGTGTTGTTGTGGGTGTGCTTGTAAATCTCCAGACCTTATTAGATTGTGAGTGAATACGAAGGCCTTTGGAAAGGAAGGCCTTTTGTATATAAAATGCAATCTAGCCGGGGCCAGCTGGTGAGAGAAACATGTAGATTACAAGGTGAATTGCCTGCAAAGCGCTGTTCGATTTGAATTGTCAATGTGGCTCCTCCATTTGACTCATACAGAGACCATTTTGGCTCAGATAGAGCAAAGACAGATTCCATCAGGTCCTTATCTGTTACAAGTTGCATTGCTTGCAACTGGATTCAATAGGTACCAATAATAGTGTTATTTTTTAAACATTAGGATACCTGGGTTTTCTGCACTGGTCAGCAGTGGGGTATATGAGTATGAGAAAAGCTTATAAAACATGCCCAGCTTCCTTCCCCTCCCTGCTGTCCGTTACCATGAATGGTGTATTATTCCTATCATTTTTCTGACTTTCTGGAGGAAAAGTAATTTTATCTTGTAAAGGGATGTATTTTTTCTGCCCTCCTGTCCCCTGAGTGGTGTATATTGTTCTGGGATGAAGAAGTCTTCCTGCTGCATTGATACATCATCGCAGCCATCCGCAATCACTGTCTGTAGACTGTCAGCAGAGACCAATTTGGGCCACATACACTCTGACCATGACATTTAAGAAAAATTAATCCCGCTCTAAGCCTTCGAAGAGAATTAACTCTACCGCAAAAAAAAAAAGACTATCATCAGACCTCTACAGAGCACTCACAGTGCGTGGGGTCTTCTAATTCTGCAATTCTCTTGTGTTAATCAATAAGAGGGAAAGTGTTTGACAGCTTTTGTGCGAGTCGGCTGATTCTTTTGTTGTGGCGCCGGATGAGGCCAGCAGAAGCCTCCCTCCCTGATGCAGATGGGCCAAAGCAGGGATGTGCTGTGGCATTCTAGGCCCTGTGCATGGACTCCTTTCCTATCCCGATTCACATGTTTTACTCAAATGACTGAACCAACAACTGTGCACGTGAATGTGCATGTGAGTCTGGAACCACATTTAACCCATAAAGACTATTGTTCACTGATCACTACTGTTGAGCAGCTCCAAAAGGCATTTTTCCTCACTGTTTAACCTTTTTTAACTTGATTTATCACCATGTGTTATTATATTATTCGCTCTATTTTGCATTTTCCTGTAAATATATATTCATATATTTAATTTACTGCTTATGTGGATTTAAAAAAATTAGATTAAAGTTGAGGGTTATTAATTCAAAACAGAGAAAAATGAAGAAAAGGTTACTTTTTCAGCAAATATATCAATAACTGAACATAAAAATGTGTGTCTCCACCCACTGTCATTGATCCAACTCCATGGGTTTTACTGGTGAATCAATGTTGTAGAAGATGGTGGTGGTTCCACGTCACTATGGAGCCTCTGAACATCCAAATGGGTCATATCTGATGACCCTGAAAAGGTGACACTGTATTTTATCTGCATTATTTCCATGAATTGATAGGATTAGGGGTTTAACAGGTACTAAACATGTTAGATCAGCTGATGCTTTTGGTCGTCATCAGCTGTTTGGGTCTTTAGTTTATTGGCTAAATAGCTGTTTCAGGAAAGTAAAATAAGCCTCGCATCTTTGTTTAATGTTTTTTCTAAAAAATAAAATGAATCTTCAAGCATATTACATTAAAAATGAGTCTGACTTTAAGAGAATGTATCTTACTTTGTGTTAAAGGTCAAATGTAGAAGACTGTGTGCTTCTCAGCTTCTCATTGCACACGTCTTTGGAGGGAACAGACCAAATTTAAGGAATTATGGAGGTCATGGAGTATTGGATTTTTTATTTAGAAATGTGAGACATGTAAATTGCATCAATTCTTACGAACAGAAAGCTCATTAGCATGAAGACAGAAAGTTTCTGCATTCCATTTTTTCTTTGCACTGTAGTAATAAAAAAAAAAATTAGATTAAGCTTTCGTTATAACAGTAAATGTGAAAAAGATCAGAAAAAAATTTAAAAACATAAGTTTCAGACCTTTTTTGTAGTAACGTCCCGTCAACACTGTCACAAAATGGCTCTTCATCCATCACAGTTATCACAGACTTTTTATGAATTCTTTTTTTTACATTACCTTGAGTGTCCATTTGTGGAAATATCGTCAAGTTGGTCCTGGCTCCAGCTCTAATAACGCATCCATGAGGGTTTCACTAAAGAACAAAAGCACAAAATGCAGTAAAAGTAGCAGAATCAAATCAAAATTTCAGACTTCCGGCTAGGCTTAGGGTTCGGCGCCACGGGATTTTCATTTGGGTTTTTTGGGCATATGGACCTGATACATGTGGCCACTAAATTTGGTATGTTTGGGTGAATCCTCATGGAGTATTTTTTTTTTTTTTTTTTTACATTTTCTAGAGGAGGGGGGGATAATAGCCACGTGTCCACATCATAGAAGCTGAAAGGATGAAGGCTTTCTGCCCATTAAGGCAGTAGCAACACTCACAGATACACCATCTCAGGTTATTAGTGGAGAGAGAAAAAAAGCACTCAGCAACATGACAGTGAGACAAGACATTTCACTCACATAGAAATTCTGCCATCATGTGTTGTGTCGATGCTTGAAAGGCACTGTTGGCAAGAACAGATAGAGCATCACAGCTAATGCTTTTCACAAAAAAAAAAAGAAAAAAAGAAGACACTCTTTGACAATTCCTAATATTTTCTCTTTGCATTCCAAAATTGCACATTTCTGCCGGTATCAGTTTGAACAATGTACATCTGTTTCCGACTCAGAATAAGACCAGTAGAAGTTGCTTTATGTAAAGTTCCTTTGATTGCTTAAGACGCCTTGCATGCAGCTCCGTTCTCCAGCAGGAACAGAACAAGCCTCAGACTCCATCTTATTTACATTTCCCTTTTCATAACCCGTTCTGTTCCAACGAGAGCGCGCCGAGAAGGTAGGAAAGAAGAAGAAGGGGAAAAACAGACGAGGACAAAAAAACAGAGAGAGAGTGTTTCAATGCCAAGGTGCCTGGGCCTCTTTTTAAGCGGTAAATGTTCTGACGGGAGGGGAGGGGGGGTAGGAGGCGATAATGAGAGCAGAACTCCTTTCCAAGACTGCCGCATTGTTTTAATTGTTCAGACCAGCAAATGGAAGCGAGAAAGAGTCTGTTTTCTCAGAGCCAGTGTTTAAAAAAAGAAAAAAGAAAAAAAAAAAAAAAAAACCTGGCTTTTTCCCGGCAATGTGTTGGAGCAATTATGTACAAACTCCGTAATTATGCATATCTTTTGGAAACATGTAAAAGCTGTATGGAAATGAGACTGGGCCACTTAAACAGCATGCGCGGCACCCCCCATGGCTGTGCATTGTTTGATATTTTAGGCAGTTTCGGCAAAGTAATAGGGAGTTTAAGACATGTTGCTGTTTTGTTCTGTGTGTTTGTTCATGAATCTAGGAGGCAAACTGTATCGAGACCAAGACTTTGAGGCATTGAAACCAGAAACCCAGCAAAGATATCATGGCCTTCCTCAAAGCTGTTCATTATGAGCAGGAATGTAAGAGTTTAACACCACATGACCTGTACGGTGCACACCTAGCTGTGCCCTGAAACATACGGTAAGTCTTTAGCGGGTCCAATTCCATCATTGATTATCTTTGGATTAGTGAATAAACGATAGTACAAATGGTTTTCTTTGCAGTGACTCTTTTATGTCAAATATCCAGTGCGTTTGATTCAATCTAACCTCCGAAAGTGTTAAAGGAGTGTTACATCTACCTGCTGCAGCCGCTGAGCCTGGTCAACATCTGAATACAATTCTAGGACACGGACAATATTCATAAACAATAGTAAAGCAGGTTGACACAGTGAAATGACGCCAACATTAACAGTATCAATAGAACCTGAAGGAGTTTAATGTTACGACAGAGGATGCTTTGTTGTAGGCTCCGCCTCCACAGTCACTGCCCCCTTCCCTATGCAGCCAATCAGGGACGTTCCATTGGTGCAGCTTAATTGGATGTTGTGGTGAAATGTTTCAACATGTTGGAGGTATTTAACCCAACTGAACCTCTGTAAGTGTTAACAATGGTCCTGTAGTGTCATCTTTACTGGTGAAATACAACCAGATTATAGAGAAATACGAAAATGACATGTGATGCATTTGATGTGATAACAATGTAGAAGCAGAATCGATAAGTAAAAAAATAACAACTCCATGGAAATTGTCTAACTAGTATTTACTAAATGTCTTTGGGTTAGGGTTGAGGGGCTGCTGCCAAGACGGGCAGAATGGTGGGGTAGTGGTCAAGGTTCTGGGTTTGAATCCCTGTTGGATTTAGACCTATCTGTGATGAGTTACCACACACTTTTCCCCTGGTTTCCCCACCATCATAAACAGGATGTTTTTTGGTCCGTGCCCTTGACCTAGTTACTGATGAAGATCTGGAGTTGGTCCCCCAGTGCCTTCAGTGGCAGCTCGCTGCTCCTAATGTGCTAAGTGCTAATGCTAGGGATTAATACAGTAAGTAACCTTGACCTTGATCTTAACCTTCAGTGCAGATACAGATTGCTGGCATTAATCAGCTACGTTAACTAACAACATAAAGGACTTACGTTGCCTCGTCTGTTTGTTTTGTTTTTCTTGAAGCTGCTATTTCAGATGAACTCATTATTGTTTAGTCTTGAGATTTTGCTGATATCTCCTCCAGACAATCCAAAAATTATTAATTTGACGAACTTCCTGCTTTAAATGCAAAGACTAATTCAGAGTTATGGTGCTAATGTAAATTAATAAGCGAATGTTCAGGAAGTTTAATGATATCCCTGCAGCTGTGATCCAGACTGGTCTCATTATGGAATCCTGAGACGGATACAACACAGAGTAAATATACAGTTAATTCTGAGACAAGGCTGAAGGTTTTGAGGCTGTCAGTCTAAACCTGAATACAGCCGTACTAATGCTTCTAAAGCTAGAAGGCAGGTTGTGGACATTAGCTGGTGGGCAAAACACTAAGCACCTCCTCCTCTTTCCTCCACATATTCAATCGTCTCTCCTTCCTCTCTCTTTTTTCTCGCTCATCTCTGCATGTGCTAGGTCCCACCCTTAATTAAGTCTGCTGGGGTTTAAAGTGTTGAATCTTGTTTAAAGCCCATCTCAGCACATTTAAAAGGACTGTGAGAGTGTGCATGGTAATCAGGACATCTATAGCCGTTTGGGTAGGAGCATCAGCCACTGAGAGCCTGATTTTAGACTTGATTCTTGTTTTTTTTTTTGGTTTTTTTTCCTCAGCATATATCCTTTGGAAGGAGGGAGTGTGATTATTCCCAACTGTCATACAGTGTGTTTCTTTTGTACAGACTCAAGGCTCCTACTGCTCACAATTACCACAAGTTAATCTTATCACAGCAAAATTCAATTACTTTTATCAAGGTTATTTCATAGGCTACAGATGTAGCCCGGGTAGACCCTATTTGGTTCGCCCATTGTGTGCCTTTGCATGTGTTTCTGCGCCAATAATTGAGCTCCTCTTTTAGCAGCAGAATGCTGTGTCCTGAGCAGCAACAATACAACATGTAACAGCTCTATGAGAAACCAATAATGGGGGCATTGCAGCAGTTCACCTCAGGCCGAGCACCTGTTACTGCGTCTCCATTCTGTGCTCACACTGACATTTAAAATGGACATTTTCGGCATTGATAACAGGTTAGTGGCAGGGCTGCGAGCCAGGAGTCTGATGAAGGCTATTTAAATGCTTGCAAAGTGGCGAGATTAAAATCGAATAAGTGCAGCTTTTTCCCTCCCTTTTTCTGCTTGACTTATCTGGATTCGTTCCCCCAGACCCTTTTGCCGCAGTGGATTCTGGGTAGCTTCTCCCCTGCCCGTCCGCCCAACACACCAATTACCCCTGGATGGATTTTTTTGAGTGAAGCAGGATAATTGTGTAATTATCTGGGTGAAATGGAAGTCTAATGTGTTAAAGTGGGATTTTTTTTAAGCCGCTGTGAGGTAGTGAAAAGTGGAGGCGGCAGGGCAGGATTGTGCCTCCTAGTGAAGCGGAGGCACCTCATGCTAACAAAATAGATAAATAAATAGATACGGTCGGAAAGGTATCAAGTGAGACCACTGACCTGGAGGCTGAGAGCGGTGCCTCTGGGTGGGTAAAGGGACACCTCACAGGACAAACCACAGCGAGCCCATGTGTTGAAATGATGATTATTTATGAAAAACAATACATGCATTGCTATCTTTTTTTTTTTTTTTTACACGCTACCACAAGGGGGCACCAAACTCAGACATTTACAAATTAGACACATCGCTCCTTTAGCATTAGCTTATGGAACTTTTGCTGCAGCCTCTTGTATTATATTCTTTAACAAGTCATCATCAGGCAATTGAGAGATTCAAAGGACTTTAAAGCAAATGTATGAGATTTTAAAAAGGAGAAAAAAAAAAAGCTAATAGAAGGTGGTGTAGTGTGGTTTGAAGGTGGTGCTATAGGCTTCGCTAACAATAACAGACAGACTACAGGGAAGTGTGGTCGTGACCTCAACTGTGTAAAGTCCTCAAAGCTTACTTACCTTGATGGCAGCCATGAGAGATAAATGAAAAGAAATGATTGAAAAACTCACCTTTTTCTACTTCTTGAAGCAGAAATAGCTGAACAGTCATGTACATTTCACCAAAGATCTTCAATAAATAAAGATAATGTACTGCGAACCCTGTTTTCAGATTTGTTTTCACCTCCGTTAGAAGATATTTGCATAGCCGGATGCTCATGAACAAAGTCAATTTTTCTCCTTATTTCTCTGTCCGCAAAAAATGGAATGTCAGGTCACGAAAAGAGGGTTCAATATTGTCTTGAGCTACAATTAGGGTGTTAGTGACTTCAGATTTTTTCAGATCGGCTTATTTATCAATGAAGTCAAAGTCACACATAGACAGTGGAGGAACAACACAGACACACAACAGTTCGACAATGAGTAACTATAGTGCTAATGTTCACCGGAACATGACCGATGTAAAGAACTGTACAGACACAAGCATCAACAGTCCAAATAAAACATAGGCTAACACCATGGGTTTTCTTTTAAATTTAAGTGAAGAACATGAAGGTGGAAAAGATTAATCATTATCAGCAGTCAGTATGTTTGAGAAAAGAGGGAGTGTCATTGTCTTTATGAACTAAATGAACAGAATGATCCAAACACAGTCTGTCATTAATATTAGTGTTGGTGCTTCTATGGTTCACAGAACATTACTTGGACCAGAGTTTTTCTAGCCCACAGTCAGTTTAATCCTACTCCGCATTGTCTTCTTCCTTGATGCGCAGGTTGTTTTGTTTTTTTTCAACCCACTTTTGTGGCTGACGAACATTTCTCTGAGTTCAACATAATCGTTTATCAGCAGCAGCAGTTGTAGTAAAAACTGAAAATATGTCCAAACATAAGAAGACACTTAACCTAAAATCTTCAGTTCTTTGTTGAACAGGACAGAGCAGCACAACCAACAACCTGGAGGGGGCGGGGCCTGAAGTGGCTCATGTGCATTTAAAGGGCCAGCGCTCAAAGCAACCTTTCTGGTGTCATTACCCAGAAATAGTGTTGAAGATGGACCTGTGGAGTTGAATTAATGAAGAATTCAGACCCAAATAGAACATTTTCAGTTTATGTAGACCACAGGGAAATGTTTTAAAATACAGAACTCCATTTAAAAGCACAATATCCCTCTTTTCATTGTGTGTAAAAATGTGCAGAGGTAAAACCACAAAATAAATCAGATGAATCTGTATATATTAATGAAGACATCTGACATGAGTATTGCAGAGAAATCCAGGTGTGTTAATCTGATTCCTCATAAACTATTTCTAATGGTATGTTTTACATGATCACTTGAAATCAGGTGGGCTCAATATCTGCCATGAAAAGACGTTTTTAGTCTGAATCAAACTGTAGCGTTAGAAGGTCCAGAATCAAACTTTCTGTAAGTGGCCTAGATTTTCACCTTTTCGGAGGTTGTTGTAGTCTACGTTGACCCTTCCACCATTGTGTGAAATCAGGACGTATGAGATGTACAGTATGTTGTTTTTGGAGCATTTTGTATTTTTTCAGAACTCATTCCGGCCGCCATTCCCCAGACAAATATTTGGAAGCAGTGTATTATTACGGTGTACACTTTACATGTCTGCAACATCACAGATCAACATTCCGGGGTCTAAGTTGCCCAACAGTGGCCGTTGCACCGATACAATGTCCACATCCTAGTCTGTGTAGTCTTAATTGATATGAGAAAAGAAGGGAAGAAAATCAATGGAAAGTCATGAAGGTATTTTCCCCCAAAATAACACATTGCATTGACCCTAATCCAAATCCACTCAGAAACCAGGCAATTTCTCACTGCCAGTCTCCAGACCCCGGCTCTTGTCGAGGCTGTGAGCGGGCGGTAAACACTCACTTGTGAAACAGGGGGAAGGGGAGAAGAAGGGGGTGGGGGCATAAAATGAAAATTCAAGGAAAGGGAACATAAGATATGTTGTCTGCTTTCAGCGGTTGTTAGAAAATAAATTGCTTTTGAAAGTAGAAATGTTTACCTCAATTGAGAACCGTTTTATGCCCTTGACAGGAAATTATTTCACTGCTTCTCTAGCAGTTGCTCTTTCCAATGGTTATGTTTCCTTAACCCCACCAAATAACTTGGCCTTCACATTCAGCTAGAGTATAAATAGCCTACTTCTCCCATGTTTGGAGGCCTTTTCTCAATAGGTTCCTCAAATAATTTCTCTCCTCTATGGAGTAGCTGAAGGAACAGAATAGAAGGGAAATGGTACATTGGTGTTCCAGTGGCTCCAGCAACTGACTAGTAGGAAAACAATGAGAAGATCAGATATGGACGACACAACGAGTGACCCAGACACCACATTCATGTTACAGTAAATGGAAAACTGAAGCTACTGCCCATACGTTATCTACCTGAATGCCCTTCCATAATGTGCAATACTGTGTGTGCAGTGTATATATCCATACGTGTAAGTCTTAAAAATAAAGGTACATCAACCAACGGTTCGTGAATTTTGGTTAATGTAATTTAATAAATATGAACTCAGTTATTTAAGGGTTAAACATGGTGTGTTTTAATCATTTACTGATGGTATTAGTCAAAGGTTGATTCACTACATATTTAGTGAACTCTGTTTAATAGTTCATTAAAATGCAATTATCGCAAGTATTTATAATAATCACCATCGTCAACCAAGTTAATTAGTTAAGTAAGTTATTTATAATAATTATTATTATTATTAGTAGTAGTAGTAGTAGTATTGTTATTATTACTACTTAGCCATTTGTTACTGAAATGGTGTTTTTTTTTTTTTTGCACTGTCGCAAAGTGCATTGTGGGAATGGGAAGTCCATGCAGCAACAATTTTCTCATTTGTCTCTTTGTGAGTGCTAACACAAATGTCACCTTTATGTCTGTCCATCAAATGTACTAATTCTTTAAAACAACCCTGGTGGACTGTGGTGCTCTGGCTTGTTTTCTTACCAAATCTGTGATAAACTACTTTTGCTTGGTCACATTTTCACAATGCACTTCATGATAAGATTTCCAAAAAGGCCCCAATGACGTTTTGGTTTGTTATGTGCATTTATGATGGAGTCATATTTGAAGTTGTTCAACATGAGGGAAGTGATTCAAGTGCATCAGACTAATGGACTAGTGATTATTATATCAGTCAGTTTTATAAATTTGCAAAACAAATGTGTCATGAAAGTCATTATGCTGCTTTAAAGTAAATGACATTAATAATAATAAAATAATTAGTTGGTTTTGTTAAGGGTTTACAAACTAATTCATGTAATAACTAGAAAAGCACTCAGAGAGTGCAAACCTCCGCCAAGCAGCACAGTTCCCCCACATATTGTGACCGACACCCTGCAATATTACTCCCACATTTGCATTTTTTTTAAATCTATTTTATTAGATTCTTGACACTGGAAACATACCCACGGAAATGTGAATTACATGCTGCTAACAAAGAAATTAACAAATCCACATTTCCGTAATGGTGGTTTTCTTCAGGATCTA
>JAPSES010000098.1:3150751-3163880 GCA_029822895.1 Maxillicosta whitleyi | reverse complement strand
GCAGCAGGTGCACATGCATGAGTCATCGCCATCACACCCCACAACTGAAGACAGAGACACAGAAATTGCTGTGTGTTCATGTAGTGGTTTGATTTGATTATACTTGTCTCCCTCTGTTTGTGTATGGTGCTAGATGACGAATAACTTGCCGGCTGTGCTTTGTGTTTTCCTCCAGGCCTTGTTTAGCCATTTTATGTAAAATAGTTTACGCGCCTCCTCTTGGCTTAGCAGCTGCTGATGGATGCGGTGAATTTAGCTTCCTCGCTAACACAGGCCATCTAATTGCAGTGTATTAGTGTTTCTTTGAAGGAGCTGTGTGAGGATGTGTGTTTAGATTGCTACAAGGTTTGTTTTGACTCGTGTTTATTCATCTGTTGATGCTTCTGGCTCTTGGTTCAGAGAGGCAGTGTTCGTCTGCTTACGATGAAGTCTTGTTGAAGCCCAGCTGCGTTGTCTGATATGTTTCATCTTTAGCCCGAAGGCGCTGTCTTTGTCTTTATGTGGTGTTTTGTAGTACAGTTTTAATGAGCTTTACATCAACTTGACTTTCAGTATTGGATGACTGCACAGTGTAGATTGAATTCTTGCTGGGTTTCTTTGGTCACATTAATGTATTCACCCATTGCTGTCTGTCTGTGCAATGGTTCAATGCACCAGATGCATAATGATGACTGCCTCCACGAATGACATCATTTCTCCCCCCGAACTCCTCCTACAGGGCAATACATGCCTGCTATTTTCTCCCCTTTCTTCATGCGAGCTCCAGTTATGGATATTGAATGTTACGTATGACCCTTTTGTAATGTGACATGCACTGTATTGAATAATCAAATCAGCTAGAATGGATGCACATTTCAAGCCAAACAGCAGAATTTCAAAACTGGGAAACCCATCACCACTGTTAAAGCCAATATACAAATGGCTGCAGCTCAAAAATATTTCTCCCAGCACTGATTAAAATCCAAACTTATATAGCATAGTTTGCAGTCCTGCTAAATGATAACAGCTCGCATGATTCATGCCCAACCATAACTCAGGCGATATATACTTAATTAATAAATTGTGTTAATTTTGTGGGTAGAATGTGACCTAACTCAGTCTTCTTCACACTCCCCGCCCAGTGAAAACCATCTCAAAATGTGTTCAAATGTGTCATCTTTGGTGAGATAAATGTACTCTTTTAAATCCTCTGTGATTAGCTAGAATATACATTGTTATAATGATGCAAATAAGGCTCCTTTATTTCCTGTATTTTGCAAGTCAACTGTTTTGTTTTTGTTTTGTTTTTATTTAGAAATATGTGCTTTTCAGTGGACAGTAATGCTACAAACACACGATGACCTTGATAGAATGTAATGTTTTGCTGTAGATTAAACTACTCAACACCTTATAAAGGGATTAAGATAACTCATTCTGGCATAGATTATAGTATACACACTAATGTAACAGTAATATGAATCCAAAAACATACTACTTTTCATGATAAAATATACTTGAACCCTTTTTTTTAGTTAAGGTTTTAAAAGCAGAGGTTGTACTTATACAAGCTTATACACATTTATTATTTATTTATTTATGGTGGGGATTGTGGGGGGCACTGGGGGCACTTTACTTTACTTTACCTTTATCCTGCTCTGCACTAAGCACTTTCAAGGGGTGATGATTACGCAGTGTTGTTAGAACTCCATCTGAATTTCGTTGTTATTCTGTACTGACTGACAATGACAATAAAAACTCTGAATCTGAATCTGAATGTTGTACTACAGTATTTTTATGTTGTCATATTTGCACTTTGACTTGAGTAAAAGATCTGAGTGGTTCTTCCACCACTGTCCCTCTGAAACCCATATTTCTACTCTTTTGTTTCATGTCTTGCACAACCTGTGATGTTTGTGTAACATCAAAAATGTATGAGTCCTAAGGATTTTCCATGACAGGCCAAAACATTTTAGCTGGGTGTTAAATTTAGACGAAAAGAAGCAGACATCTCTAGATTTTTGAAACACATTTAGAATAGCGCAGCACTGAAAGTTTCAGGAGTATGTGTTTAGAAACAGAAGATATAGCCTAAAGGATACCGTGAGCATTGGAATAACAATAATCTTTTAAATACATTATTGCAACATCAATTGAACAGACTTGTAGGGTGGCATCATTGTAAGTGGCAGAAGGTCAAATATTATCTTCACATGGATACTGAGAAATATTTTGACCCAAGGCTATGATCTTAAAGCAAGTTTTATTATTATTATTATTTATTTTTGAAGTACTTATTATATATAAGTACTTCATGATTTGTATGCATTATAACACCTCCTCAACAGGACTGTGTTACTACGATTCCAAATGCCACAAAAGTTTGACTTACTATTTTATCTGTCAGCAGTATAGTCCAGTTAGTAGTAACCTAAATATTTTATAAAGTGAAGGGGGATAAATATAGTCACAAAAATGTTGGGCTTTCTTCTCAAATTTATGAACAGCTAACCACCAAAGTTACTCGGCTTGTTGCTTTCGTCTCTACTCCCCCTTTATCCAGTGGTTGTGTAACAGTTCCAGTCATGTGTGGACTGGAGGTCCTGCACTACCACTGCACCTGACTTTCAACTTGAGAGCTCTGCATAATAGATGCATAGTGCTATTTCTGCTTCATGTCTTTCTCCTTTGAATCCATCTCTTCCCTTCCCTCCTCAGGCACGCACCCCACACCCAAATTTCTTGCTTGTTCGATCTCACTGCTGTAGGCATCTCCATTTTTTATTTTGTTATTTGGAAACACTGTATATACCCTTGAGAGGGCACACTCCTGGGCACCCCCACTGTTTGCTACACTGCATTTTCAGTCTGATGTGATATAAATACAGGCTTTTGACTGGAGTCTGTCTCTGCTGCTATATTCTTGTTCTCTTATCTTTATCACTCTTACACTGCGTCTTTGTAAAACACTTGTAAATGTACATTTCTGCCTCCTTTTATTCTGTCCCCTCTCTTGACCTGACTCTTGTCTTTATCTCTACAGGAGATGATCATAGACAAGGTGAATGGTCAGCCCGTCCCTCGGTATTTGATATACGACATCATCAAATTCAATGTGAGTAGCACGGCCTTTTGAGAATGTGTTGCCTTTTCTTTGACCTGTCTCTTCTGAATACTGCTGAAAATCCTCTAGATCAAGCCTCATATCAAGACTTTACAACAAGCTCAGAAGCATGACTTTCAGCTGTCCATTCTAATCTCACCTTTTTTTTTTCTTTTTTTTTTTTTTTTTTTTGATCCAGTTGTAATTCACATTTTGTCCATTTGCTGTCTGTGATCTCAAGTAATAAGAACTATGTCCTTGGCTGTAGATCAGGAAGCTGCAGGAATTGAAAGTCATGGAATTAGCTTCTCTACATTCCTGAAAAATTGCAATTTCAGCGTTCTGAAGGCTAGAGGAAGCAGCTCAAAGCAGAGTTCATCCCAGTTCTACTATATTTGAGGACAAGTGCTGTCAGACATGCATGAACCCACATCCCATCACAGATTAAAACCTCACCTGAACCACACTACAGTTAAACTTAATCCCACTTCTCCTGAATATTTCTATTTTTTTTTTTTTTTTATTTGAGCATGATGAATCACTTGTAAAATAATTTTTGATACAAAATTTAAACATTAATACAAATCTTCAATGATGTCAGTTGAATCATTTTTATTCATCACTGGGGATTAAAGTTGGGCAGCAGTCGTTACCCTAATACATTGCTGTATGCATATAAAAATGGGTTTAATACTGCTATAAAAGTGTAAAACTGAAAAATATGCTCTTTATTTGGCTCTCACATGCTCTTTATATAAGATTTAGGGGATCTAATTATAGAATAGAAATATAATTTTCATAGTTGTGTTTTCATCAGCATGTAATTACCTGAAAATGAGAGTCATTGTGTTTTCATTAGCTTACAATGAGCCATTTATATCTTCAGAGGAAGCAGGTCACCTCTGTGGAGTCTGTCATATTTCTACCCTAGCTCTAGACAGACTTATTCTTTTTCTTTCTCTTTCTCTTTATCCATGTCAAAGTGCATTACTGTGGCTTATTTTTAAGGGTGGACTAAAATTATCATGTTATCTAAAAACAAAAAGTGTGTTACTGAATCTTAAAAATCTGATCACTTTATAATTTTGCATTAACCCCAGTGTTCTTTAAACTGATTTTGGGGAATGATATGTATTAATCCTGCATAAATATGTTAAACAAAACAACCAGAACTGATAACCACATCATCAACAAATGTCTATACTTGGAAACAATAATTTACAAGATCTACTTGAGGGCAACACCTTTAATGCTGGTTGGAAGCCTGTTGAAAAGAACATTAAAGTCTGTTTTATTGGAAAATGCCCCCCCACCCCCCCCACACACACACATTGCATATCCTGAAAATGCATCCATCAGCAAACCCCTGACATTATCATGGTTGGACCCAGAGCAATCCACTTAATATTTACAGCGAGGTTATAGGTCTCATTCATAATGTGGCAAAAATGTCTGTAGAAGTCTTACATCTAACTTAAGCCTGCAGCAAACTAGAAGAGTCTGAAAAGACTCCAGTGTGTCCAAGTTATTAACACAGACTTTGTAAACACTGCAAATCTAATTGCTACTTATGAGTTTTATTTTGTTTTTATGAGTCTTTTTGTTTTTCAAGCCTCATCTCAACACAACAGTAGTAATCTACAATCATTGGATTTTTGGTTGTAGTGCATAGAATTAGAGTTTGTTCCATTTGCATTTCAGGTTTTGGGTCTATTAAAAGAAGAAAAATAAAATACTGATTTAGCAATATATGTAAATGACCAACTCTCACGCCTGGAGGGGGTGCTAAAAGTACTTAAATGATTTAACTACGGAGAAAGAAAAACACATCATCATCATTATCAGTCTGTGGCTCTAACATGACTTTTGGTGGTGGATCCTGTTGATATTATACTGTACAAACTGAAATATTTAATTTATGGTTTGTACTGCCTCCTCTTTTATGCTCAAGGTCGGTTGTTGACTATGTTCATTTGACTATCAAATGAGGCAAAGCTTAAAACTTATAATAATGTATGATATTAAACAGGTTTGATCATGTCTAAATGTCAAGACAGAAACAAAATGTTTTATGACAACCATAAACCATAAAAACCCAAACATTCACCATCTGCCAAAAACATCTACTGATCTAAACCGTTTAGTGCCTGTTGATCCATCCATATAAAACATTTGTGTAAAATGCAGTTTGTCGTCTTGTCATGATCATCAAATTTGGACATTAAGAGGCTCTCTAGTTACCGTGGAAATGCCATCATCTTCAAAAACATTGATTGAGCAGTAAACCCCCTATAGTTTCATCAATGACCATGGATGGAGACAATTCATGTTCAGGTGTTGCTGAAAAGGTTACTTTTTCTTCAGTTTTTTTCAGTGTTTTTAATACAAATAACCCTCAACTTTACTCATCTACATGATTATTAAATTAAATGTAGGAAAAGCACAAAATACATAATATTAGAATAAATGGTGATAAATCACTTAAGGAAGGTTAAAGAGTGCACATTATCTCCATCAAGTCTTGTGATTTTTTTTTTTTTTTTCCCCAACTGGAATTTTCAGTTAAAATCATCAGTTAAAAAGTTATCTAGTGTAGGTCAGAATTTAAACCCTTCATGTGTCATGTTTCTCATCTCATATTATTGTTGGCTTGACCATTTTCCATGAGAACAGCCTGAGGACAACATTACAAGGCTGTTAATTGCCAACACATTTCCAAACTGTAAATTAATGCATCCCTTCAGCTGATCTGCACGCTGCTAATGACGAGCAGGCAGGCACAGGGACAACTGAGCCTACGGTCCTCCCTTAGCTCAGCTCTGCTCTCCTCCGTATAAAAATTTGATGAATATTAGGGGATGTGGTGAGGGAGGTTACTTCAGCCATTATGTTTGTCTGTCGCCTCCTTGCTTTATTGATCAGAGGATCACACAAGCAAGTGGCTCAATAAAGGCTCCGGTGGTGAAGGGATCGTCTTTGCAAGGCGGTGCAGAGGTTAGCAGCTCCACATGACTCCCCAAGCCATCAGTAAAACGCTGTAGTATTGATCCTAGCTGGCCCATTATTAGCCTTCTCCATTATCTTCGGTGGGCTCTTTGGCATCAAGGCTCCATCCTGAGACTGAGGATGGAGATGCAGCAGGAGGGAGAACAAACCACCTGCTAAGCCCATGACCTTGCCTGGCATCAAACTTATTTGGAAAGTTGGATGTAGCACAATACGGGGAGGCTTTTGATTAGACTGTAATGGAAAGTAGTGTCTTCCTGTCATGTTTGGTAGTTTAGATTTGTGTGGAGGTTTTGATTCACTTGTGAGGATCCTGATTGGAATAAATGTGTTACATTTAAAGGTACTACACAGGTTCGGATAAATACCTCACATGCACGAGTGGAGAGTGACAAAAACAAATACTTATTGTGCTTAAATAGTGATGACAGGTGTGTGACGAATATTCATTTTTCTTACCAGTTCTTACTTATGGTTCCACTGATATGTTTTAACACTAGTTTGTGTACTTTTGCTCCTTTTCATTTTCCAAGTAGGTTTGTTTACACTGGTTATAGTGCATTCTGTGGGTATCCTTGATATTTTTTAATTTGAAAGATAAAAATGATCAAAAGTTCAGCAAGACAAAACACATTAGAAAGGGTGACTGCACCACAGAAAAGCCCTCACAATAATTCCATGGCTGATACTGAAAACCAATTTGGGTTTTAATTAATGTTCTTTTTTTCCCTATTCCTATAGAAGTCACAGTTGATTAATAGTCTTCACTCTATATGATTATTATGATGTGACTTTCAATTTTCTTTTGCATAGAAATATTTGGTAGATGTGTCCTTCAATTCCTCACTTTTAATTTTCAGAGCCTGTCATTCTTTATTTTTACTTGAGAAAAAAAAAATGTTGAATCAGTATTTCTACTTTTATACATAATTATCTGCACTTCAGCTCAACGTAAAGAATATTTGTACTTCTGCTCATTTCATAAGGACAAGGATCACAGCTCCAAAATTAAATCAGTGTCAAAAACTCTTAAGGTCTAATACCACTGACAGTCATCAGGGTTGGCTTCAGGGATGCTTCTCTTTTCCTGGGGTCACTCTGGTGTCATTTGTGTTATTTGGACTGTCTAATATGACTGTTCTTGTGGTCCGTCTGTTAGTTATCGCCTCCTTAATAAAACTTTAAGTTCGAATATAAGGCTTTAATTTCAGGTGTGCCAGGGTTTGATGGAAAGGTGTATGTAATAGCTCACTCGTCTGCCAAGTCAGAACTTAAAAGCTTCTCTTAATTAAAATGTTGTTTGTTTTGATTCTCTGACAGGAAGCCAAGCTGTAATTATGGTTAATAACTTGGACTGACATCATACAATGACACAGTGCTGGATGAATCATTTGCATTACACTGCCCATGACACCTTGCAGATGGCTTTTGCCCCTTATGTTCTCAATTCAGACAAGTGTCTATGTGAACATTATTTCCACCTACCTAGCATTGCACAAGTCCCCTTTTGGCGTTGAAACCCAGGGCATGGACTCTACAAGATCTGTAAAGGTGTTTGTGGCATCTGGCACCAAGGTGCTAGAAGCAGAGTTTTTATGTTGAACAGACATGTATGACAGTCAGACATGCACATTCCACTGACTCTTGATTGGACTGAGGTTTGACTGATCCTTCCTCAGACCAGTTGAAACCACTGCAGACGAGGAACATCCAATTACACCTGTATGTGTAAGGATGATCTGACCCAGTTGTCAAATATGTTAACACAGAGGACTTAATGTTGCACTTGCTGTACCACCCATTGATCAATCAACATTATGACCATTCCACCTGTCAGCAGGTGTGATATTATGTCTGTTGGATTGTATAGTTTCTATATATTGTCATGTTTCACAGCCTGAATGCAGGTCAATGGTGTATGCATTGATTTTCTGAGTCTTTTTACAGAGTGCTGCTATTTTGAGTGTTGCCTCTCCTTACATGCTATTGACTGACCCTCACTGTTGTCCTAAGACTTGCTGTGAATTTTCTGTTTTGGCCCCTGCTATATAAAAGGCTTTTTTTTTTTATCTTCAGAAAAGTTGTTTCTGCTTGTCAGTCTCTGTCAACTCCCCCACTGTGGGCGAACTGACAAGATGTGATGAAGGTAATAACAATTGCATATACGCCCTTAATTTTTTATTCCAATGAAAGCTGTTATCTTGGAATAAAACCTTGAAAGTTCACGCTTGACATACCCATCGTGTCTTGTCAAAACTCATCTAGCTTTAGGTGCCAAATCAGATGGCATAATTAGCTTAGTCAGGTTAAATGCAGAGCAGCGGGGAATATTCACAGTTTTATCTCGTGTTTTAAGGCAGTGCTTCACCACAAACACATCAGTTCGCTTAGTTACAGGCTCTGGTTATGCAGATATTCAGCTCTAAGAATAGTTCCTTGACTGCATCACTCCTCGATGAACTACGGCAACACTTCTTTGATGACGCACCGAAGCTCCTCTATAGTCACATCCCACTACCAGTCTGCTGTCACATCAACAAAAATTGATGTCGCTGCAGTGCTTTAAGATAGATACACTTTACACCTTCACTTGCAGCAGATACGTCTTGGTTCCACTCCAGCTTTTTCACACCAGCAGATAATTTAAGTGGATCCAAAATTTGCCAAGATTTTGCAGTCATATAAAACAAACACCAGCTGTCAAATACTTTTCCATTATTAACTGTCTCCTGTCTATTCATAACTCTCTTTAGCGTAATTAGAATGTGATGAACACGTTCCTGAACAAATGTGCATTCTGCCATCTTCTAGTTGTATTGTCTTAATATGTGTGATATGACAAGGATGAGACAAGATGAAGAGTGAACATTCAATAGACATAACAGTTAAAAAAAAAACCATCAAAACAATCCTTCAGTTCTGTCATTCTTCCTGTATTTATAGTCAAAGAGTAAGAGTTGTTTTCATTCTACAAGACATGGTCATGTTTTTTCACTACAAGAAAATATTACAATTCAGGCAGCAACAAAAACAAGCTAGAATTAATATTTTGACTTCTACATGCGTATGTGTGTGGGTAGGTGTTAAGGGTTTGTTTGAGACTATTGAGGAGAGGCAGGTGTGTAGAAAGTTAGGTTCATCAGTGAAGCCAAATTAATTCATCTATTTAGACAGAAAGTCGGTATTCTATTTTTATTTCCTACTCCCTTCTGTTCTCTTTATATCTTCATTAATCTACATAAACAATGACACTACCTGATGCTGAATTACTGTATGTGTGGGGTTTTTTGATGTTTATTAGAAATGTAATGCATTACATGACCATTTTATCATTATTTAAAATGATGTGAGACACTCTTCAAACACTTATTTATGTGTTGCTTTGTATTTATTTATGGGTTAGTTGGCTCCTCAGAACGGGGCGCCCTCACCAAAGATGTTGGATCAGGATTGAGATGTTGCATTTATTTCCACAGTTTCTCATCCAAGCATTTTGTTTGTTAGCGTGTTCTTTTATTGGAAGCTCCAAGAATAAGTCCAGATTTGTTTCTTTCTCATTTTTATAAATTTAATCAGACATGAAGTTATCTGACTCCCAACTCAACTAAAAACTTACAAAGTGAAACAAAGAATCTTGTCTTAAAACATCACCCAATATCTACTGACTAATAACACATTTTATCCTAAAACCTCAGTATCTGAATTAAAATAAAATTTCACTTTTGAAGAAAGAATCACTAGTCTCCTTAGAGTTAACAGTATTTTGAGGATGATTACAGAACAAAGTTTGTCATGTTTATTCAGGTACATATCATGCTCCCACTATCTGCATTCAGTGAAGAAGAATATAAGCACCAATCAGACTACAGGATAGGGATAGGGTAACATACAACGAACTGATATCACAAATTTGCTTCTGCAACAAAAGGAGTCACACACCAGCTCTGTAAGTAATAGTATGTACATAAACATTAATACAGGTGCTGGAGGTTTTATATTACTGCAGCTTCTGGTAGAAAACAAAGGCTTTAACCTCAGTCTATTTAATTTACTTGCAAATCACTGTGCTCTGGCTGTTTTTGCTTTACAGTATTGTGAATGCTATTTTTGTTGTTGTAATTCAGCTCTTCGAGGTGAAGCCCAGCTCAGCATTAAAGTGATAGAAGATCAAGAACAGTAGGCTTCAGGGGCTCTGACTGAATAAAATGAAATTCCTGCCAACTTATATTTGTTGTACAAAGTAACTCTCCCAAAGCCAGAGTTAAGATCCTATCTCATCATGGTAGGTCCTGGTAAAAGGTCATAAAATTGCCCTTAGTCTCGCCCTTAGAGGTGTACATTTAGTAAAGATTTTCATTGTTTAACTTTTTTCAAATGCTTGACCATGACAAAATTCTGTGTTCACATTTTGATCTGCCAGCTGAATTCTAACACTGAATTACATTTCTATTCCTAGTGATGGTAGTAATTAAACAAGCAGCTAGAGTCATGATGTTGCTGCAAATAACACTTGTGTATTATCTCTCTACAGCTACAAAGTACGTGATTAAATCTGGTCTGAAAGCCCTTATGTTTCCAATTTCCCAAGGGAAGCTACACATTAAGCTTTCACTGTCTGGTTTTGATGTTTGTATTTCTAGTGTGTAATATGGACTGTATTGGATTATTCCAAATGGTCATAAGGTTTTCAACACCCAGCGTGTCCATTTTTTAGCATCACTTGACTTCATCCTTTCGGTTTTCCAGCCTCATGCTCAAGGATATGTTATGTCTTACTCTGCAGCTCTCTTCTGTTTAACATTTAATGTGTATTTATATATAGATTCTTTATGCATTCAGTGCAGTTTACCCATGAAAATGGTTATGTAATGTACCGAACTGTACTTGCTGTCAGATTTCTGACCAGTTTTAATCTCTCATTTTGATCTGTTATTCTGAATGCACCAGTGAATTCATATTTCATGATGTTATGTTTATGTGCACCTTGAATTTAGTAGGTAGCAGCTCTGAATTCAAGATGGTGATGTTGGATTTATGTCACGATTCACTCTGTCTGACGTATTAGACTGAGAATTTTATATTTGGTGCATATGTAATCAGCCATAGATGCCCAATAGATAGTGAGATAACTTGGACGATCATTGTGTGGTCATGTAAAGACCTCTGTTGCTTGGTTTGAGTCAGCTGATGTTCTCTGTACTCCAGCACTAAAAAAAAACCCACAGTCATGACAGCAGGACACTGTGGAGCAGCAGAAAAAGCATAAATGGAAGGTACATGTTTTAGTTATCAGTGTGTCATTGCAAAGAGAATAGAATCATAGACTGGAACAAAATAATGGTAGCAAAGGCAAGAGATCCTTCAGAAATTTCACTTATACTAAGGATCTTTATTCCTGGTAATGTTGGATTAACAACATTCTTAATTGCCATGATTTCCTGTTAAACAGTGCTAACCAGCACATGCCTTGAATCATCCTCACTTACATCTTGTTCTGTCCTGATGACACAGCAGACAGATGGTGCAGAATGTGTGGGACATACCAGCTGTTGTTCCAGCAGAACATAGTGCGAATTTTGCAAGCGCCCTAAAAGGGAAAAAAAAGATCTTCAAAAACCCTCAAAACCAATCTGCCCTTAATTTTAGCATTTTCATTTTATATGTGACTGTATTTATAGATGACATGACTGTTTTAGCACATGCACACACACAGGCACTAAAATACATAAAGCAATTTAGGATCAGAAGTGGCATTTGTGTTCATTGATTATCATTGGTTTTTACTTTTTTCACTGTAATCAGTTACTGGTTATTGGACATTGAAGGTTTTCTGTACAGTATTTTAGGGAAAATGTACCTACTTCAATTAAAAGAAGACTAGAGCATCTCAGTGGAGTCAGAAAATGCCACCAGACACCTGTAAGCCCAAATATCAAACATGGTCATTTCAGGATTAAATAGAGTAAAACATAACATTTACTCCAGCCCAGAAGCATCACATCTTCTTCATATAGTCCGTATTCCGATGACAGAATAATAGCTTGAATTGATTTTCAAACTGTGTCTTATGTTTTGCTTAAAATGCATCTGAATTCAACTCTGCTTGTTTTTCGTCATTAAATAAGTAAAACTCCTGTCTTTCACGCTGCTTAGAGGTGCTAATGATTACGTTGATTTCCACACTTTGTACATATAATCACACCCACTGGACTCAGTTATGATTTTTCACTCACTTTGGCCAGTAGTAATTGCTTGAAGATGCCTCTTGACAGATTCATTCAGCTGGACTTTGTTTGGATTTAGAAATGCATTGAAAGAATAGATTATAGAGGATGCACAATTGAATTTATATTTGTTTACATAAATCCATCAGTGTACACCTTTTTAAATGTAAAAGGACCCTTTTGATTTTGCTGTCATCTGCTGTATTAATTCCATCCGGACCTATCGAAATATTGGCCGTCTACTGTCTTATCCACTTTGAAAAATTCCCTGTTGCATAGATTTCTACCGAATGTGCTTGAGGAGATGAGTGGCCTTTACCCACAGCGGCAGAGCAGAATACAAATGGTCTCCCAAGTCGCACCTTCCTTTTCAGTGTCTCTTGCTATAGATTGAGAAATATTGATCCATAACCCACTGCTGTAGCAACAGGGAAGGTGTAAGTATATCAATGTGTATGTCAAATTAATTTTTGTTATTTATTTTTGTTGGAGCCGTTTTAAAGCAGCATTTGTTAATGTAGGAAATATGAAATGAAATTAGGATTCATGGTCACTGGGCAACAAGAGTGTAGTACTCCGATAAAATGACTAAATAAAGTAGAAAAGTACTCAGAAAGCACAAACCTCCGCCAAGCAGCACAGTTCGCCCACATATTGTGACTGACACCCCGCAATATTACTCCCACATTTGTTTTTTAACCTATTTTTATTAGATTCTTGACACTGGAAACATACCTAAAGAGATGTGAATTACATGCTGCTAACAAAGAAATGAACAAATCCACATTTCCGTAATGGTGGTTTTCTTCAGGATCTAGCT
>JAPSES010000098.1:3125893-3150651 GCA_029822895.1 Maxillicosta whitleyi | reverse complement strand
GTGATCCAGAATCCAGGATTTCTTCCAGATCACCCCCAAAAGTTAATCATTTCTTCCTTGTGCCATTGCCAACAAATACTGAAAATTTCATCAAACTCCGTCCATAACCTTTTGAGTTATGTTGCACACAGACAGATAGACAGACAAACTGACAGACAGACAAACGCCAGCAAAAATGTAACCTCCTTGGCGGAGGTAATAAATAAAAAAAAAATTGAGATGGATGAAGGGCATTTTGAATTGTTTTCATTCTTACACTACAGTACATGACATGTAAAATGTTTGCAGGTTGTAGTTTTTGTGTCTGTTGGGATAAATAAAAGTAATGGCAGCTTGCTGACTAACTTTGTTGTTCATAAATTGTGAGAAACATGAAATGTCAGATTGTTGTCATACATTTAGTTCGTGTCCATTTGGCAGGAATTCAGAACGGACAATTATTTTTCCTCCTCTCAGTAATATTCTTTGTCTTCGTTGATAAAAAGTCAAATGTGAGTCATTATTTTTAATTGCTTTGTCAGTTGAGCAACTGAAAGATATGGTGACTGTCAGTTGGATTTGTTGTTTCCTGGTGGTCATATCACAAGTCTCCTGCTCCTTTAGCAATTGAAAATGTCTGTGCTGTCATATTTGAATATTTGGACGTGTTACTTGGCTGTTGTTATTTTCTTCCAATTGTCTTTATTAATAAATGGTCAGGAACTTAAACAGTTTTTCATTTTATAGAGAATGTGGGGCACCAGGTGGGCTATGTAAGTCCCCTGCTCTGGCTTAACGGTCCTGTCTGTTTGACAAGCAGCAATGGTAAAGCCACTGGAGCTGATCTGTGAATGTGTGTAGAATACATCGAGGATAAAGCAGCAAGAATGATTTTATCACGTCAATACTTTTCAACTACTGAACTGATTGTAAACAACTCTTTCCCAATAATCAGCTTAAGGTTTTTTTTTTTGTTTTTTTAAGAACTCAAAATATTTTTATTCCACTTTCATATACTTTGATATATTCTTATTTTTCCACTTCTCTGTGGCTGGTTGATGATCTTTGCCTTGCCTTGCCCAACAAGAAATTTGAGTATGTCATCTAGGGCTTTGGAAAACACTGATCAGTATTTTTCTCAGACCGTCTAAACCAAGCAACTGACGCATTAATCAAGAAACGAATCGGTTATTAACTATATGCCTTCTTGGCAAGGCCCTCCTCGAGGGAGAGATTTTATGATTTCTGATCTAATAAAAGTTAAATTTACTGATAATGAAAATAAGTGTGTGTGTGTACATATATATATGTATATATATATATATATATATATATATATAAAATGCTACATAACTTGGTGAGGGATAAACGACCACCTCTTTCATACTGCGTACAGCTAAATAATAATAATGTTTTGGTTTCTTTTTCTCTGTATTTCAGGGTCAGCCTGTTGGTCAATGTGATTTCAACATCCGACTAGTATGCATAGAAAAGGAGATAATTTCCCCCCGGATGGAAAAGATGAAGACCGGACAGATTGACAAAACCAAGGAACCATTCAGCGTCCGAAATAAGCCCTTCTTTGACATTCATGCATCACGCAAGGTAATGTGAACAAAGAGTTGCTTTTCACTTTCCAGGACAGTTTTTGTCTCCATTATTTTCCACAGATGTGACCTTGTCAAAAACGTCCTGCTTTTCATATTTCTTTGAAAAGTTAAGAGTTACAGTTTATATGACCTACAAAACAAATTGATCTCCAGTGAGCAGCCTGAAAAAAAAACCTTTGGATGGAAGTTTTTGGAAAAGACACAAGTTTGCAACAAGAAAGCCTGTCCCCATGACTAAGGGTTAAATCTTTTCTCTTGAGCTCAAACTACTGGCTGTTGAAAAGGCTTGCCGCAGGGCTAGAACTTTCTGATAACACAGAAACAAACAAATGGAGTTTATTGTAGAAGTACCATTGTTCAAATACAAACCTCATGGGTGCTGCACCTTTGTACAATAATCATTCACACAGTACACAGGCACTAGTTGATAACTGCAAGATATACTTGTAGGAATAAAGCTGGACATTATTTTTCATTATGCTTAAAGATGCAGGAAATCAAGATTTAAAAAAAGCTGGGAATAGTTTAGCTGTTCCATGGACTGGCCTACTTTAAGCCCAGACACAAAGAACCCTCACCCCAGGCACTCGTCGTAATGTGGTCTGGTGGTTTTGTATAGAGTTGAGTGGGTTTCTAGTTTGTCGGGTACAGTCTGATGCAGGAGCTGGGTTGATAGTCATCCAGCTGACTCAGTAGTTTTTCTTATGACACACTGGGTTTAATTAAATAGTGTCCTTTATCAGCAAGTTATGCTGATGTTGTCATTGCTGGATCCAACTTTAGTTAATAATTAATAATAAAGATAATCTGCATTATGCACTATTAAGTTGAATCAGTTTTATAGTTGATTGCAACAGGAAACATTGCATTTGCTGCTTGATATTATTTAGTTATCAAACCAGCATAGAGATGCATTACTGCCACCGAGCGGACTTGAGTAACAATAATGGCCCTAGTGGGGTTTTGTGGCCGCTCAAGGCATCTACTGAGAGGAAAAGTGACTTCTAGCAATAAACACAAAACAAAAAAACACTGTACATGTTTGATTTCATATTGAACTGATTTGAAATTATTTACTCCAGCCGAATATTGACCAATTATTAATTAAGTCTAACCCTTAGTCAGAGCCTGTCGTTATTAAATCTGCTCCTATAGCCTCATGTAGGCTATATAGTTCCAGGGATTTCTCAAATTGGAGGCAATGAATTCCATCTCTACATTTTTTTTCTATCCCAAGATGATCTGTTTCCAACTCAATGTAAAATGTATGGTTATGCGAGTCAACACCTTCAGGCATGTTTCTGTGGTTCTTTTTAGAAAACACTGGGTTACACGCTTTAGTTAAACACAAGCCATGTGACCTTGTTGTAGTTAGATGTGGTTATATTACTTATTATTATATTATATTTGCTTATTAGAGGTTACAAGGAGTTGGCTAAGAACTGCTCATATAATTGCAACCTTGTCCTTTACACAACGTGAGAGGATTTATATAGTAAAGTAAAATCTTTTTCAAGTATTCTACTGTTGGAGGAATTTTGGCCATTGTTCATCTTTTTTTTTTATGAGTGCCAAAATTTATAAGACTTCCACTGATAATGACTCTCTTTTCATGATTATTTTTCAGTGCTAGACTTCATGTATAATAAGGCAAAAGTAGAGTAGTTGGAATATAATTATAATCTAAATGTCTGATAAACTTTGTTCGATATATCATATTCTTTGCATTTCCTTTGTCATATCAGAAATGAATTATTTCTGTTGAGGTTTTTTGGATAGGACTTACAGCAGACTGAAGACAACAGAGCTTTCATCCTTTGAAAATCTGCTAAACCTTCCTCAAAGGCTTGCATTTGTGCCCTAATATCAGGTCGGTGGGAGGTCGAAGCACAGTTGATTTGATGTCTTGCTTGATCCAAGATCAGACGGAAATCTTGGCAGTGTACATTCACTCCTGATCAAAGTATACGGAGCAGTAAAGTTGTTGACATTTCGGGTGTTGTCACATGTCTTCAGCTGCCAACAGTGATATGTCGGTGTGCTTGTTTTTGAAAAAAATCCCTATTATGAATGGTCAGCTTACCTCTGATCTGGGGATCACCCCCCACTCTTTCAGGGGCATGTTGATGAGGATACCCAAGAAATGAAGTCACTAAAACGACGTCTGGTTTCTGACTGCTCTATTGTGTTATACAGTGGCCATCTGCTCCCCATACAGTCATATCACTGTTGTGTGTGACATTCAAAGGAAATGTGGAATCTGGCTCATTAATTCATAGCAGCACAACCATCCACTTCATGGCATATTGACCAGAAACTCCTGTTAGGGATGTTTCAGTCTGAAGCTGCAGTTGTATGATTGCTTTTGTCTGTTGCTAGGCTGCTGTTTTTCATCTCCAACACTTAACCATTCATGCTGCCGTTGCCCCACCACTTGGGACATTTATCCTTTTGCTTCCTCTGCTAGTGTAATTATCTTACAAAGACCCCTTTTTGTCATGAATAATTTGTACATTGGGACAACCAGATACTATATTTGGGGAATTTCCCCTCTTTTGTTTGTCAAATAGACTTGGCTGAGAAAATGTATTTTGAAAGTGATTCTGAATTTAGTGGAAGTTCATAGTGAAAGGGTCTTCCTCTCGGAAAACACTGATGCTTACAGAGTTTGGTATTTTCAGTTGAAGTTTGCTACTTGCATATTTTGCATGCTTTGGTATCAAAAACCGCGATATCAAATCTATTTAATGGTGTGTACTTTACAAATTGGTAGTAAGTTGTGTAATAATTACTCTGTATACTTAAAATATAGTCAGCATTTGATTTTTAACCAAAACGTACACACCTCTATCAAAGCCAATATTCCGCCCATCTTCTTGTGCCACAACATTATTTAACCATAAATCATGAGCTGTGTTCTCCTTTTTGTCATTTGACATCACTGACAAAGAACATTCACTGACTGAAAGCTAATTGTTTGTTCCATTGCAACATTATTGTGCAGGAGCAGAGCTACTTTTCCATCATGTTGGAGTGGAAGTTAATTAACAGTGTCCATTCTAAATTTTTCAAAGCAAGTGACAAAAAAAATCAGCCTGCCTCTCAAGTATGTGGATCCCTTTTTGTTGGTCGGTCCTTGGCTTATTCTCTATTATTCCACCTGTCTTCGTGAAAATCAGCAGTTTTTGTGTAACCCCGCTGATAATCAGATTGACCGCTAAGCCAGTAGCGGCTCCATAACCTCCTTGGAAGAGGTAATAAATTCTGACCTAATGTTAGTTTTAGAAAAGTCAAGGGATCATCTTATACACTTATTTCATTCATTCTAACAGTTGCAGAGATTTTTCAAACTAATATCTATGTCATTGCAGTACTACAGTCGACAGGCTTCATCCTCTAGAACGGGAATAAATCCAAGTAGAATAAATAAACCTATTTCTCACATTTAAAAAAAAAAAGTGGATTAGCATAATTTAGCTTGAAATACTGTGCTTCTGAAAGCATTTTGTGAGCTTGTTGTCTGTATGCAGAGTAGTCACTTTTCCCATCAACCTTAAATGTATGTAATTCAGTGTTAATAAATACAGCAGTTTGTGGACATCTCTGGACAGTGTCAAATAGCCAGTATGGTTATATGTTTTCTCATGTGGTTTAAGTGCATGCAGAACACACTGTCAGTTCTACTATTCCCACTTCATGAATAATTTCTACGTCTATCCCTCTCCTGATCATAATGCTGTTCACGTTTCCCTCTTATACGGAAGAGGTCTTTAAGCTGCAACACTGGGTGCCAAATAAGCTCTTGTATCCACGTGCTAATGTGTGTCAAAAGCAAAGAAAACGTGTTATTTTCCTATTGTACCATCCATGTAGCACTGTATAATTATTTCAGCAATTTAATATGTTATAATAAGGCTTAGTATTCACAATACATAACAGTGAAATGTCAACCTTGGCAAGAGGTCTGTATATTTCTTTTTCCAAGGAATTAAATATTAAGTCAAGGATTAGATTTCTAGTCATTTTTCAGCCCAATGACAGCGGCTGGTAATTTTGTGGCAGTTTTCATCGACTCCATTTCCAGCGTGGAAAAAGAAAATATATTCCACATGGGATTATAAAATAAGTTTTATAGTCTTGGGGCTACCAGGAGCTGAAGATCAAATTTGCAATTTTCAAAGAGAGTGGACCTGACATGTTAAAAAAAAGTCTCACCCATCCGAAACTTTTTTCATTACAATCCATATATTCGATTCAGGAAAGTATTTTTAACAAAATAGTTTAAGAAAATCTCATCTGAACTTGTATTTGGTGCTTGATTTCATCAAAAAGCTTCTGTATAACCTCTTCAAATAGAAACTTGATAAAATGGTTTGAATGAACGAGTTGGAACATTTTCTAAAGTGACACAATGTCAATGTCACGGCTCGTTTTTATCAGGGAAAAAATATACTGCAAATAGCAAAAAGACCATACGTACTGTTGTCAGAACATTGTACTAGTGATAGCTTTAGAATATCCCAGAGTGTAGCAGTTTAGATGTAAACAGTCTGATTTACAAACACAACCAAAAGACATTTGACTAAATTTATCTAAAAATGTGATAAGGAAAATACCCCAACTAAAAAATGGGCTTTGTAATGAATTGTATCAATATACTTTGTACATCTGGATGTTTTTCACAGTGTAGGAAACCCTTACTGAGATGTTCTAAGTGAATAGGATATGACACAGTCGGTAGTATCTACCTCCATTTAAAATGAGCTGTCCTAGACTCTTTTCTTTCAATATATTCTTTTTTTGTTACACCCATAAGCTGTAAATCTTCATGATCTTCCATAAAACATTGGAAATATAAATCTTAATTGTCATCTATATTCAACTTGTAGTCAGGCATGTTTGAATGGGACTCACATTTACACAGCATGATTAAATGCGACTCACGATGTATCCCGATTTAATGAAGTCACTGTCTTTTAACGCGACAATTAAAATAAGGAAATTAGATGGTGTTAATTTTTCTTCGGCCATTTTCCAAACATTTAATATCCCTGCTCATTTATCACACCTAGAATGAAATTAAGACTCCCACAGAGAAAAGCTCAGCCTCAGGAGATTAATATAATCAATTGACCCCCAAGACATCACCCTTTCAGTGCCACCTCCTTCCAGGGGCTGAGATAAGTTCTCTAAAGGTGAAGTAACAGAAAGGCTTCAGGTAAAAGAATGACTTCTTACCTCAGAGTTGATCTAATCTTGAAATACTTTGCTGAACTAAGATTGGATAGGAGCCTGAAAAGATTGTTTCAGTAGATTGCAGGCTTTTCATGGAGCTTGAACCTAATCACACTGAGTGAGATTAGGGTTAAGTGTATGTACTGAATACAAAACGACAAAGACAACTCACTTCCACAAGAATGTAAATAGTGAAGCGGGTCAGTGCGCTATCGATATGCTTCAAATTGATCTTTTTTTCTGCCTGTTTTTCTTGTGATGTTGTCAGATGTTGTGTAATGAACACATTTGCAGCCGCAGTTTTCAAACAAGAAAATGTTCCTGTAGCGTCTGACCCTACATACGCAAACATCCGATGTAGTGGAGAATTTCCTCCATTTATTATTGATCGATGCCTTTTGATTGCTTGTGTAGTCATACTTCATTCCACAGCTGACTTTTAGTTGCACTAAACACATCCAGCCCTGTACACTGTCAAACATCCAAAACATTTCAACACAAAATGAAAGTTTCAGAAATAACTTGACCTTTCTAACACATCTGAGACACATGTCAAATGATGAAGGGTGTTAGTGTTACAGCAAGACATGGGAATGATCTCAAATTGTTCAGATAATGGTTGGACCCTCAGTGTAGTCAGTTGCATCAAAAGCCGCAAACAGAAGCATCAAGAACAGAATGACTTGTAATTCAGTGACTACTTGTTTTCTTCTGGAAGGGTTCATGTGAAAGATGCCCGGGAAATCAAGGAAGGATAATAACTGATAAAGCCCAAACAGTTGTGTATTTGAGAACAAAATCATATCTTTATCTGTAAAATTAGAGACATTATTGATTCTCGGTTTGGTTTTTCGGTATAAAAATGTAACAAACTAAAGACTGGGATTGAATCTAGCAATCTTGAAAAACCCAGTAATTTAAAGGTACAATGTGTGTCACTTCGATTGTATTAGATTTAGAGTTGATAGAACTTTATTGATCCATTGAGCAGAGCCCTCAGGAAATGAAGGTTCCAGTCTCAGCATAACACCGAATGTACACATATAAGAATTACAAAGACAAAAACAATGGAAATGACAATAACTATAAAAAAAAAAAAAAAATACAGTAGTGGAAAAACAGACAATTTCTCATTATAAAGTACTTGTAGAAATAAATAATGAAGTAGTAATAATAAAAAATAAACAATTATGTCATGTTATAATAATAGCACTATATATATATGTATAGAACAAATAATTTGAATAAAATGATAATAGTGATAGTAGTCAACAATGATGTGTAAGTAATAAGAAATATAATACGTAAGCAATAATAATAATAAAACTATATTAATAACAACCAAATATTGCACACTGGAAACAATAAATAACATTGCACAATTTAAACTGCAGTCCCACCAATATTCGATTAGATTAGTATTGCACATTTAGTCATTTTACTCCATCTCAGCTTCATTTTTCTTATACTTTATGTATGTTTATGTGCTTATAGAGTTTGTGCTGGACTTGTGTTGGTTATTTGTTGATGTTGGCAAATGCTATTCTCACAGACATACCTGTTGTAGTGGAGCAGACAAGAGGTAGTGGATGTCAGATTAAAAACACTAGGGACCAGTGTTGAAATGCATCTTATTTTATGTTTTCTTCCTAAATTCGGAGTGTGAGTGCTTCGCAAACTTTCTGCGGACAAACAATCATCCCACTTTTTGTCATGCACTGTTTCATTGTAACTTTTTCAGCTGCTGTAAAATGCAGCTTGCCCTCTAATACTTAAAAACTAACATTGAAACTAAACTCCAACTAATAGTATTAAAAATGTAAACAAAAACACTCAACTGAAAGCCAATTTAAAATAAATACTGACATTTTCCAAACTACAATAACTATCTTCTGTCATTATTTATTGTGTTTTGCTGCTTGGTGAAGGTCACCTGTCACTGATGTGAAACTCTGAGTCTATGTGTACAGGATAAACAAACCAAACCAAGCCCCCCCCACCAGGGAGGATGACAAATCAGTGCTGGGAACTAAGCCCAGCGCTGATGCATTGCATGATTTATTGAACGTATATGCAGTTGAAACCCCCAAAACACACTGCATTTATTTTTAAGATTAAATTAATAACTTATCTGCTCAATGCCAGAAATCCCGTTGCCACGGTTGAAGCACTACATAAAGTTTAATCTAAACGGACAAACTTCAAAAGGTCAGGCACAAATAGCGTTCAGGTTCAAATAATTATAATTGAGAGCAGTGACAAGGTGAAAAAATATGTGGTGCAGAGCAACGGTGGCTGACACTCTCATTATACTTGTCAAAGAAAAAAAATTTTCCTCGTGTGTAGAATATAAAAAGAATGTTCATCTTTTCCTGACTCACCTTCCTCTTCCATCTTCAATAGTCCTTGATTCTATGTAAATGTCCTCCGCTCTTGGTTTCCACTTGTCAACATAAGTGTGTGTCAGAATCCTGTTTTCCATGCTTTAATAGGTTTGTAGTGCTGGGCTTTATGACATGTCTCATTAGTTGAGTGCTGTCTGTCTCCAGGTTTAGTGCTGCTCACTGACCTCACACCTTTGTCAGCTCTCTCATCTCCGTCTATAGGAAAAAAGTTCTGCTTTTTGTTTTATTTCCCTTACAATTCTTTGTTATTATATAAATGAGCTTTGGTATTGTATTGAATCTGAGCTCACGGGTTGAAATAATATACCTATTGTATAAACCCAAACACTAACTAAGATGTCTGCGTGGTGCTTAGATTTCAATTATCATGTGCTTCTGTCATTCCACAGCAGGGTTATTATAGTTGAAAACTAAAACTGGCAGTGGTTCCTGATTTACAAAAGGAAAATGTTTTTTTGCACAACATGGAACCTTTTAATAATATCATATTTGGCTTTGTGTGTTGCAAATTCCTTTTTCAGCTTCTTGTCTGAGCTTTTCTCATATTACCTGAAAAATGTAATACTAAAACTAAATACAAACTAAAATGCCTAAAATTAAAGCTAGGGATACACTATTGAAAATGTCGCCGATACAGATATTCAAAATGTCATTTTATGATCCCTAATATAATATTAGTGAAACAACATGTTATGTGTGAGAATAAGATCATATTTTGTTTTATTTATCCCAAACGTGGGGTAATTTCACAGGTCGCAGCAGCAAAAACACTGACATGGCAGTTACACTGGTCTTTTCATAATTCAAACTAAAACTTCTTATGCAGTCAGAAGGCTAACTAAGAGCTTTTTAACACCAGAGAGTATGAAAAAATGATTTGTTGAGGTTTGGTTTCACGTTGTAACTTTGCGACCAGGCTAAACTTTGCATGACACACCAAAGCAGGGGAAGTTGCCGGATACTTCTCGCTGTGCTTTGAGTGCATTGTAATTTCTAGACCAAAATGGGCTAGACTCACTTTGAGCGGAGATCAGTGGATGACAGACGGCATTGTGCACCACACTTTATATTTCTGTCCTTGAGAATCTCATCACCTCGGTCTTTCGTTCAGTCAGATAATACAGCAGTATATGGCAACACCTTTGTTTGCTCTGAGGTAAGACACTAACCAGCATTAGCTCTGTTAGCACACCTATAGCAAACAAAGATAGGTCATCATTATTATTCAGTTATTCTTGTTAGCTTTATGTTGGGAGGTTGTGTGTCATTTCTGTGTAAATACTGCAATCGCATTAAAGAAACAGACTGATTTCAGACACGTTTTTCATTGTCTGCTAACCTAATGTGAGCCACTGTCTCAATAAAATGTAACAGTGTGGGAATCCTTTGGCAGGAACAGATTACCAGTTGACTTGTCACAGCTCAGCACGTCTTCCGTTTATCAAATTTTACTGCAGTGTCTGTGTGTACCTCCCATCCTCTGTGGTCAGGTTCAGAAACGACATGCACTTCATCACCTGCATCCTCTCCCTCCTGTGCTGCACCCACTCACAGAGGGAAACATGTTGACTGTTGTATAAGGGCTTATGCTGCCTGGAAGAACACACGACATGGAATGACTAATGTTTGTTTACCTCTGTTGCTTTGAGATTTTTTTTTTTGTTTTCTTTTCTTCAAAGCCTCCAAGACATTATGCAACATCTGATGATGCACAGTACATCTATACAGTAAAGGTCAGAGCCACTGGGGGGAAAGTGTAGCTGAGTATATGGCATTCTGGACTGTAGAGGTTCATTTTGTTTGTCTGCACAAGCCTGCTCTCATTGTGCCTTCCAGGCGTAGCATTGATGTACTCAGGAAAACAAACGTGCCATCTCTGGGTCAGGTCAACCTCCATCTATCATCAAATTTTTGCGGTTTTCCAGCTGAGCCAGTAGACTGCCTTCTGCCTTTTCTATTTGACCTATGTCATGACATTCTTTCTATTTATTGACCTAAACAAGAGTTTTTTTATATATTCAGGAAAACTCTCATTTCAGACTATTTAAGATTTCTAGAAATGTTTCATCAGCAGGCAGTTTTACCATCACTTTCATTTTTGCTACGTAGACACGTGAAGAGGAAGTTCAACCCTATATAGAGATGGGAATTGATAAGAATTTAACGATTCCGATTCCATTATTGATTTTACTTATCGATCAGATTCCTTATCGATTTTCTTATCGATTGTCATTGAGTGAGGGAATAAAAAAGTACATGTTTGCATTACTGATCTTATATATTTCCATCTCTACATGTGAAAGTGAAACTAAATATGCTTTACTAATTCCTCTATTGCTACATGTCTATTACGTGGAATCGATGCGACTCAGTTTGTCTCCTGTTGTTGTGCACCTCATTTCCTTTCCCCTGCCTTCGTATTTAAGGGGATATGATGTTTGTTACCGGAGCCGGAACTGGGCCCACATGACATCCTGCCACTAGATTCAAGGAGGATATATAATGAATCACATGCTGTATGGACAAATGTTTGAGCATATTGGAGGGATTCCTCCCTTTTGAAGAAATGGAAGCTTTGACATTGGATCTTTTTGACCGTTTCTGCTTCAATGCCATGTTGACTACATTCTGACCAAAGCAATGCAATATACCCGTGACGTATTTGCACGTGCGAAACAAAGGCAAAATGTATGAACAGAATCGTTAAGCAGGCAGGCAAGCAATTCCAAGGAATCGAGCTACTGGGATCCAGTTCTCAAAAAGAACCAGTTCTTGATTCCCATCCCAACCGTATATCAGCTGTTGTTCAGTATTTGGTGTAGTGGTTGTGTCATGTGACTAGCTGCCCAAATTTTCAGCAGCCTGGATTTTGGATCATTGGACAGATGTTATAATGAACTTTTCTTTAAGTTGTGTGCAGATTGACATTTCACACACAGCTTCTGTCCAAAAATCCACTTAAGAAACTCTGGCTAGCCTATGTTGGGGGACTCATGTGTTTCAGCCCCAAAGATACTGTAATATGAGTTAAAGCTACATACAAGCTTTGCAAAACACACTTTGAATACAATGTTGACATTCTCAGAGGTTGGTTGTCTGTTTTGACGCCTGTTGAAGATAATGAATTTGGAATGTCTTGTACCTTCGGCAAGAAAATAGGAAAAACTAAGAAAGTTTAATGTGAAAACTTCCCATTATTCTACTACATTCATACCCAGAAATCATCTTCATTCTTTCAGTCTTCATCTCCAGAGCAAGAGAATATGAAAAATAGGTGTTAAGTTACATTCATAATGCTTTTGAAAAGGTCTTCAAAGTCTCACTTTTAATGTGCTGAAACCTGCACAAACCCTTTTGGCTAAAGCCCCCAGAAATTAGTCAGAAGCTGCGCTGTAATTATAATAATTATGTTTTTCAGGTACTGTGTTTTTCTTTTTTTCTGTGAATAAACACAACCCACAGACCCATCCAGTCCAAAGATCCAGCCTACAATATTCACTAATTAAGTAATTCATTTGTACAGTCAGACTGAAAAGATTTGTGCTTATTTTGCCTACCCTTATTATCTTACAGCACATCTTCAACTTTGACAAACATGGAATATTCACACAGCAACAATGAAAACATTGTGAATGCTGAAATAATTATTAAATGTTACATACAAACTTAAGATTTAAAGTTTATATATCTATTAAAAGTCATATTTATGAATGTTTTTTTTTTTAAGGTGTAAAAGAGAGGTACATGGTTTCAACTCATCTCTGCAGCTCTCCCAGAGATCTACTCCTCTGACAGACATACAGGATTTTATAATATTTGGTCTAAATCTTTTCTTTATGAATATTTAAATCCATACAAGGTCATATTAACTGTCTCTAATTTTGTCCATTTGAGCTCAATTGTATCTTCTATTTTCATACGTAAACACAATGAATGTCTACTGGCTGTAGTATATCCTGTTTCTGATTTCCAGACTTTGACATACAACATTTATTTCAGTAATTATATTTTACAACATTATTATTGCACTAATAGATGCTGAAAGGTGCAGCTGGTAAATTCAGTGCAATTTCACTTAATTCAATTAGGTTTGTGAGCCCACCCACTCCGCTCTTCAGTTTAAGTAAATATGCATTGTTACTACAATTGTGTGATACATGCATATATGGTCAAATCTATTGTGTATTTAAGTGTTTTTGGTTTGGAAGGCTGTGTTTCAGTTCTACAATCCAATAGACCAGTATAAGATTCATTCGACTGCTCTGAATGAAATAATGTCTAATCCGCGGCTAAATCCTGATGAGTTGGCTCCATCTCAACACTCAGCTAAGCAGAACAAATTCTTTGAGCACTTTCAAACCTCAAAAGCAAGACTTTTCTCTCTGTTAACCTTAGCATTTATCTCAGTCAGGACAGACAATCCCATGTACGATACATCACAGTGTTGGACCCGGTGAGGAGCTGCCTCCTGGTTGTTGCCTCTTCACTCTGACTCTCTGTCTGCAGTCTGTATAAATGTGTCTGAGTGTGTGGGCTGTGCTCAGCACCGCTGTGCATTTGTGGTTGTCGGTTTATCTTGTCTCTCCTGGAGACGGGTGGTGACGTTTCAGACTAGCTGTGGTATACAGCCCCAGCACAGACAGGAATTAGCCACTTTTCCATGATAACTCAATATTGTATGGTTTATTGTATTGGTCAATATTTATGTTGGCTGGGGAACTTTCCCATCTATCTTCACGGCGGGTGCAGTGTCGCCCCTCGGGGGGTGGGTTGGGCCCCCTCCTCTGTGATTGTCCGCTGGTTGGCTGGGCATATTGGCCCTCTTTGCCGGTCCCCAGCCCTTGGATGGAGTACGAAGTATGGTAGCGGTTGCATGGTTGTATTCACCTCGGTGTTGTTGCCCTGTCCTCTTTACTTTGATGCAGTCTCTCCATCACAACAGATTCATGTCATTAACTGCTGTTGTGTAACTAGTATTATTTATGTTATTTGTGCTGTTGTGTAATTAGTATTTTTTTATGTTAGTTTTGCTGTTGTTGCTTATTACATTCTGTTCGTTTTCCTCTCCTTTAGCAGGTGTTATTTACTTCATCTCATCCTAGTGTCTTTCTTTGTCTAGTCTGCGCGGTTCTGGTTCTGGACATTGTTGTCATTATAATTATTAGTACGGTTGTTGTTGTTGGTACTGTAGCTATTCTACTGTGAGGGTCACCACCTCACCTCCGCCACCCCCCTTCACTCCCTCCTTCTCTTCTCCTCCCCCCTGTTTCTACCCGTCAGGTCCGGCAACAAAATGTGTTTTTTAAAAAAAAAAAAAAAAACCTCATAATAAAGATAGTAAAATATCAAGGGCAAACTTCATGAAGTTTCCCTTGGCAAAGCTTCAAAAAGCAGCCAGACTACCATTCTGCTGTTATGATGCTGGACAAGACAAGTTAAAAAGGAAAAAAAAAAAAGAAAAAACATTATTTATGTCCATTTCACTTCTGCATTCATCAAATAACACCACGTGATTGTCCTGATGAAAGCTCTGAGATTTACCTTGGCATGCCCTAAGAGCTGCTTCACAGTAAATCACAGCTTGAATGCACTTCCATTCTAATCAGTGTGACTGGGGCTGCTGCACAACTCATTCCACATGCACTTTACAACCCAACAATGGCATGAGCCCATTTCCATTCTTTGTCATGTGTATTCCCTTGTACGCAGGATAACCCTTGATTTAAACCCTGCTGGGTCAAGGCATGCTAAATGTGATTTGCTCCGAAGTCCCATTTAATCACATGATATTGAGGACCATGGTATCAACATGTTCAAACTGATTAGTATAAATAGCAAGTGTGTGGTCCTGTGTCCTGACTGATTAATCTACTGAGTGTGTTTGACATAATTAAAATACAATAATCATTTAAATCTGGTCTTATGTCCAAACAATGTACATTTTCAAGAAATAGTTAACAAATTATTATGTGTTCTTTTTTTGTTATGGAAGAAATACACTGGTCTCCTTTTTTTTTTTTCTTTTAGAAATGATCTGCTTCAGAGATAGAAATGTTCTAAATAGTACAGGATTTCGAAAATGTGTGCCATGACATGATCGTGTTATTACAGATATGCATAGGTTCATTTATAATAGATGTCTTCTGGCTACAGCAACTGAAGAAAAACATAATTCAGACTTGCTTTTGCTTTATGAAACGTATGTCAGAAATACAGATTCACTGTTTATATATTACAACATACAAACAGGTTGCCTTTTGATCTAGTTTTTGTTTTTTGTTTGTTTGTTTTATTTTTGCAACTTAGTGTATTGACTAACTCTGCTAGAAACAATCTGAAAGACAAGTATATTCTAATGTGCAGGCAGTGTTTTGAAGCAGAAATGGCAGCTCAGAAACAAACACTCCTTTTTGAATAATTTCTATACACTCATTCATTTAGTCAACAAGTCAACAAAATAGTGATAATGGGCATCATCCTTTTACTGTGTAATCTTATATTTTTTGAGCATGCAAATGTATTTCTGAAGGGTTAAATTTGGAGTCACAAATTGATAAAAAGAAAATTAACACCCTGCAACACAAACAAGGTTAAAATCTGCGTAGGTTTTGCAGAGAAGTGAAAAACTATGTTTTTTCTAGAGTGGGTGAGATAAGTAATGAAATGGTTAATGTTACATTAAAAAACTTCATTGCCAGTTATTATTAGAATTAGTTCAACTGAGCTACAACACCATAGTTACAACCTTGCATTGTAGGTGTCTTAATTAGCTCGTAGTGTCTGCTTATTTTCTCGTTTTGCTGCGTTTTTTTTTTTTTTTTTTTCTGTTTTAGAAAATAAGGTTTCAAGTTTACAAGTTTTTAAATGGACAATTATTTTGGTAAAGTGACGATTCCTGTGAAATCCCAACATTTATTCCCCTGAAAAAATGTTAGAAGAAGAAGGGCAAGGGTTGGACTTTCCTGATGAATTTAAAGAATCAGAGACAAAACAAGAATTAATAGTTAGGTCTAGGTTCAGCAATCCAACCCTATCTGATAGAGAACACACTTTAAAGAACATTGTAACTTAAGTGGCAGAATGCTGCCTTGAATATCAAACGCATATTGTGGCAATACCTAAGCAGCCACACTGTAAAACTTCCATCACAACACAATTAAAGTTGACCTTTTGCATATTAATCTTCAATCAGTTCCCAGGTCGTTCTCAAATGATGAATTTCGATGCAGTAATAACTGCTCGACACACATCATAACACCTGTCCAGTTCACCACAGGTTTTTCTCATTACACAGTTCAATTTCACACTGTGCCCAGTTATTACTCATCATTCTCGCCTATTCTAGTCCTATACCAGCCCAGAGTTTTCTTCCTCCAAGCATTAATGTCTTTGTTCCTCATTGGCCTGTCACTGAAAATAAATGTGGAAATTTAATCATGATTACGTTTCTCATGAAATGACCTGGATGAGCCAAAAGGTTCTCCAGACTGAATCACCTTGTTTGACTCTGGGCCAGCCAGTGGTTCAGCAGCCCAGCCTGCAAGCTCTGATGTGGGCTTTTCATTTAATAGGACACTGCACACCGGCTTCAGAGTGCCATTCACATTAGGCTTTAAAGGAGCCTCCAGCAACAGCCCTGTGGTCTGACTGGAATATCAATCCTTCTCCTCCGCCTTTGATTCAGCCCCCGCATCTAAACCTTCTCAGAGCATTGAGGATAAGCTGAGAGCAGATATGAAACACAAAGGCCTCAGGAATGGACTGTGCATAATATTAGACCAGGTGTGCTGAGGAACAGTCCCCGATATTGCACAGGAACTGAGCCACATCCTATCATTGTAACACTCCAGTTGTATCTATAATGCATAAACTTGACAAAGTTGTTTCCTGCACGTCATTCTTTGTTTTTTATTTGCTAACATTAATCAATTGTGCAGTGTGAAATTACTTGTAAGAATCACATTCTCTTCACCTCCCTTGTTTGCTTTATTATTTTATTTTATGGTGACAGCCTGAAAAATTGTCTTAGCATACAGAAATGGATTCTTCTCTCACAATGGGATATTTTTGCATGTTGCCATGTTCTCGTCACTCACACCTGTTATGGTGCTGAGATTCATTCATTCAATTCATTTGGTTTTGCTAATTGCTCTTGGTTAAACATAGACACGGTGTTTGTCAGTTCATATTGTGACAGGTTGTTATCCAAGTGTCAGCACACGATACCTATCAAGTAGTAGATTGTAAAGTTAATCACAGCTTATTTAGTTTTTGTCTAATCTCTGCTAATATTGTATCTCATTTTTGCAATGGCAGTATGATCTGCATAATCTGTTCCTATTATCCCAACCAGGAAATGGGATTTCAAAGTTTCTCTCCACATGAAATCTCAAAATAGAAAAGTAGTGCCAGCAATCTATTGGATAAAATAGTCTCTTTCTTCTAATAGTGTTTGCTTCTCAAAACCGTGCATATCACTGTGCAGAGAGAAAACTATTAATGGAGTACATTTCTTACTAATGGCAATATCATGACAATACCAACAATTTACTCTTTATTTGCATTACCTCAAACAGTACTAATCTACCTGTATGATTTCACTACAGTATCAAAATTGTATTACAAACAGGCAGCAATGACAAAGTTGTGGGTATGTCTGAATATCTGAGCTCTGTTTTACTGTATTGAAACAAACACTGTATAAATCATTCACCCTTTGCACGTGTGTCATTTTGTAGGACCAAGCAAACCCTGTCTGTATTAATCAAACACAATGAAATTAAATATTCAATTCGTTGTAGAGTAAGCCACTCTTCATATCTTTCAACACAACTCAAGAGTCTGAAACCATTTTGTACCCGTCATAGGGAGGCATTCACGTCATGATATAGGCTATTCATTATTTGTGTCACTTTATTGTTCATAACAGGACCAAATTTCACACACACTCCCTGTGAAATACAGTATTAAAGAATTTCAGCTATATCTCTACATACGCATGTACAGACATATGTTTTGCTTCATACTTTGTGGAGTCGAGCCAAAGCACAGATGGTGTACATCACACCTAAGCACAATGCGAGATATACGCCGCCCTTTTACTTGGAAGGGTCAGAAAGTGTGTGTTACTTTTAAATTACATTACCAATTATACAGTGAGAAAGTCTCATGGACAGTCAGAATTTTAAAGTTTAACAGACTGAAATAGCAGACCGAATGATAGAGAAATGATAAAAGTAAAGGGAAAATATGAAAAGATGAGTGATTCAAGCCTATTGACCTATTGAACATCAAGTCTCTGCTGAATCTGATGGGTGTTTTTTCAGTACCAGCTAGAGGTTGCTTAGTAACTTTCTCCCTTTCATAGCTCACTGTAGTGTGCAGATGTAAACTGACACATATTACACTAACTGATTGGAAGGACTTGTGGGTTCACTGTGCTTTACTGGGTCAAAAACCAGAGACGCAAAGCAATCCTGAAAGGAAAACTCACTATCTTACTTAGGCTGTCATGCACATAACCCTACACCCACTGCAGGTTTAACCAGTAAAAATAGATTCTACTGCAAATCCATTTCGCATACGTTAAGATGTGCAGTGTGGCATTGTTACAAAACGGTGCATGCATGAATATTTTAAGAGATCATATCAGTGTGTTGTAATGATTTAGGGCAGGGAATTTGCTCAAATTTTTCCTTCACATGTTTGTGATTTTTGTATTATGTTAACAGTTTGTATGACAGTAGGGTAATAGTTCTGTTTAGGTAACTATGAAATGGTTTAATATAACTATAGATTTGGTTATTTTCTTTCTTTCTTTTATATTGAACTTATGCATGCATACAAAAACACCTACCTCAGACTTAAATAAACAGTAAAACTAGGATTTTGGAAACATAAAACCACTCTGGACCAGTGGTATTCTGCAACCTTGATTTTTTTTTTTTTTTCTGTTTTTATTGCATATTGTCATGTTTCAACATTTTATAAGGTGATTATATAAATATCATATGTCGTTATTTTAGAAAACTACTAGTTTGGCTGTCAAACTAAAAAATAACACCGGATAAAGCAGTATGATAATAAAGGTGTAGTCATACGTACACTTGGCTATCACCAAGCCGGATGTCACTTTTTCTGTTTTTGCCGTTTGGTGCGTCTAAAAATAAAACAGTGAACAACAATGGTGCAACTTCCATCACCATGACGTTGATTCTCTCTGGAGAGAAGTCTCTCCTTAGTATGTTAGTGGCTGATTTGTCTCCACAAGCACTTCCGTTATCCCGTCTCTGCCCTGAAGTGTACAATGACAGCTTGATCTCTTAATGGGGCTGTGCAGTTCGCCTTCGCCTACGCAGCCCTACTGTACCAGGCACAGCTTTGTGTTTCCTTCCTAAAGAGGTTTACCATGAAAGCAGGGTCGCTGCCCCCTCCCCCTCCCCTCTGCATTATCGCTCCATGGAACTTCCTTACTGTAGGAGGATGTGTGAGTGGAAGTCTTCTTTCTGCTCATCTCTCCATCCAAGGTTGACTGCGCTTGCCGAAGGTGGTGGGTGGGTGTGCTAAGATGGCAAGAGAACTGAAATGGAACTCCCAGATCTTGCCGCCTACATGCCGTTCCCTCATAAAGGCCCTGGTTCTTTTTAGTCTGGCTATCTGCCTTCTCCATGTCAGCATGATTGTCAAGCTTGTGTGATCTGCTGTGACTCATTCATCATTCTAGAGAGCACTGATGTTGCTCTGCCTTCTTTCTTTGTAGATTCAGCAGAGACCTAACAGTCTTCTGTTGCTTTAGATAAATGTATGCAGCTCTCCTCTAAGGGCTGATGACTTCACTTACTTCCCTCAAATGCATCCCCTGAAAAATATAGACATGTTTAGTATCTTCAGCGTTTATCAAGAATCTGAGATTGTCCCGCGGCTTAAAAATGAAACAGACCCTGATTCAAAGCTTTGCCCTACAGACACACAATAGTGTTCTACCTGCTAATTCTGACACTTGCACATACATTATACATTATGACATTATGCATTCACTATTATCTTTCCGTCTCCATTCATCTCAAAAATGAGACTAAATGCCCTACTTAGCAGAAAGTAACATGGTGTATTTTGCTGCAGTGTCTGAACACTTCAAAGAGATGTTTTGCCGAAGATAAAAGGTGCTATCAGAAGTGGTTATCCTCTGAGCTGCAGAATAATTTGGACTAATACAGGGCAAAATGAACAGGCCACACTCTGGCTTTTGCAGGCTTTACAGTGCTGCTGTGTGAAAAAACAAATAAGGAGCATGACTTTCCATGAATTTTTCAAGGCGTATGGAGAAAACAAATAGAAAACTCAGAAAAATTTAAAAGTTGTACCGTTTAGCGTCAACTTGTGGAATTAAATCAGATTTTAACAAGGGCAAATAAGTAAATAACATAATTTTTTTTTCTTATTTACTTTACAAAAATTGGTATCATAAAAGTAATTTGCATGATAAAAATCACAAAATTAGATCAGTAAATGCGACTGAATAGACCATAAACTGACTTCAGCCTGGAGTCATAAATATGATCAGAAATACACGATACCTCAGATTAAATTGGCATCAAAAACCAAAAGAGTAATCATAACCATTTCAACACATTTCTGATATTCTAAAACCAAAAGGGTAGGTGTGATACAGGAAACAACAAATCGTATACTTTCACACATAAATATCAGCCAGCGGGGCGCCAACAAAGATAGGATCCCGCTATGTGTGACTCAGTTTGCCTCCCTATATATGACACCAAGTCTTTTATTTATGAATGACATTATAATTTTGTTTGTCTCTTTACATCACAGGAGTGAACGTGCTGTTGCTCAGCTTGGCTTAGATGATTGTTGACAGTCCTCATATCTACTAAACACTCCGGATACCTTCCAGTCAAATATCCACAGTGCAGTCGTAGTTAATTAAAATTTAATCGTTTTATTTCATATCTTTCAGACAGGAGATGAGATGTGGTACATTATAAAACTCCACTCAAAGGACGATATTGTTGTTCCACCTTTCAGTACCTTTCTGCACTGCTGAAATGTATTGCTTTCTGGTTTTGTGTCTGTCGTGATGGGTTTCGTATGATATCTGATATCCAGTGTAGTGCACTAATGCAAAAGCTTTCTACTTTATTGACCACTGCAATTTCCTGCCTTCTAAACTATATTTACCCCTCTGCATGAATATACATCATTGGAACATGAGTTGCAAATGTAAGGTTTTCACATCTTGCAGTTTGTGTTCTAAAACTTGCTCTCTGGCTATTTTTATGAATTCACGTCAAGTCTGATAGCCTTAGAGCAAAGAAGAACAAATTATAATAGTGTACAAGAGAGAAATCACTTCGTCATTTAAATAATATTTCTAGTTTTTCAGTATTTCTCACATTTTTGGTGGCTTATCCGAGACAAAAAAGCCACACTGAGTATATATATTTCATGGACTATATCTGTCCATCAGCCAAATTTTGGAGGTTCTTTGGTATCGTGGCTCTTTTATGCCAATCAGCATGTCTTATCTCTCTCTATATATATATTTTGTTTGTTTGTTTGTTTGTTTGTTGTTGTTTTTTTGTTTTTTTACCAAAGTTGCCATTTTTTTAAATCAATTTTGTGTTGGAGTTGCTGTTCAGCCTGTTACCTGGCTGTGTTGTTGCTCATGCTGTTTTTTGTTTTTAAGGAAAAACTACAAAACCTTGTTGATATTTGTACAGTAAACTCGTAAAGATGCTCCTCCACCGTTCTGAGCCTAACCTAACAGCAGTACTAAATACCGGTTTTTGATTTTGTAGAGTCTGGACGGATGTTCCATTCTTTGCACTCTTTCCATAGTATTTGTAATTAGCTTACTACTGAAACCAACGTTTTTCTATATAAGATTGCAGTTGTGCAGAACTTTGAATCTTGAGTGTTGTTTTTTCTTATTATTTTTTTCCTTATCTGACATTTCATGAATAGTTGTGATTCTACTGTTTGTTACTTTTACTTCCTTTGGAAATCTCACATCACAAGCTGCCATGTGTACTTATGTGCAGTCATATATTAGATTTGGCATGTGGTATTACATTACTGAGGAACATTTTCCAAGGCATACGATATGTTTTTAGATTGATTTCCTACCTTCCCACGAGCAGTAGCAGAAGATTTCTTTCCATGTAGTATGATATTAAAACTCAACAGTGAAGAGACATCATATGAAACTCAATGCTTAGTTTTATTTTTCTGAAGGCCACAAACACACCTCCTATCTGGTTCAGTCTTAACAAACTGATTCAGATATCTTCTGCTTCATTTCTTTCTGAAATCACAAAAAATGGAGCCTTACGCTAACATCGACTAGCTCCGCGTTGAAACACACCAAAGGCTGCTTCTTCATATTTTTACTTGACTGCACAGAAATGTTCACATTTTACAACACATGATTTTGTTTTGGAAAGTAGTTGGAAGATATTTTCATACTGAGCCTTATTTCACAGCCTTTACTGTTCCTACTTTGGCTGTTGATGTGCTCCGTGATGTAGAAAATGTGCTTTAATTGTACAGTAGCTCTACCGCATCCCTTGGGCATCCCTTTTGTAATATGGTGCAGTAAGTTCCTTTTCGCTACAAAAGCTGGTTGGTGGTAATGGAAGACATGGCAGTCATTCCTATCATCAAGAACATAATGATTTGTTGCTATTTCTGTACATAGTCTGATCCATCAAGTTACAAATATTGATCTCCTAGTCATACATTACTAATCAAAGGAGTTAGCGCTCAGTTTCAGGGCTGAATGGAGTGAAAACAAGGTATCAGGCTTCTTGTAACATTATCATTTTTGTGGTCTGTTAGCCTTCCACTTATGATGAAATTCAATACTTGCCTTACTTTTGGCGAGTGCTCACTGTTTACGGTCTCTCCAGTTAACTTTGTAAATCAACGTTATATCATGTGTTTTGAGGTGAGGATTTCTTCATCTTATCACTGACCTTTTTTTTTTTTTCACAGCTTCTGGAAGGCAGCTTCACGTCCCAGGTCAGCCACGAAGTCGACGGGCTTATCTTCCAGCCGTGTGGGGTAAGCCTCCGTCTATGTCTAACAACATGTCACTTTCTCAAAAGCAGCAGACTTGTTGCCACAGGTTGATTGTCAGACGTAGCTTTTTCTTTCACCGAGCTCCTATATGAAAATTGGACAGCTTGACACGTCTACCATCCACCATTTGTCACTGTCTTTATCAGTCTTACCCCCTGTTATTGTAAAAGGAAAACCACACTCCTACATAAATTCACATCAACACGAGCCTCCCTGGAAGACGTCTGCACAGAACATAGAACACAGCAGCCGCATGGCACTTGTGTTACGAGGCAAGTGACCTTGCTTGGAATAATGATTGACAGCTTTCTGAACAACAAACAATAACTTGTCTGTCATGCTCATACAGTTCTTTTTTCACTTAACATAACCTGGATCCTGGAATAAGACATGAAGGTCTCTAGATGTGAGGACAATATTAAATGGGGAGATGATAATGCTGCAGTCTGTTGAAATCTTATACTTTTAACTGTTAATGTCAAAAACCTGTATTCCAGTGTGTACCCATGTCGGGTTTTTCCTCTTGTTTATTTATTTATTTTTTTAAATGTATTTATTTCCAGGTTTTATACCACTAAAATGTCAGCCTAATATGCTCAGTTTTGGTGTGTCCCAAACAGTAAATTGTAAATACAGTACACTTGTCGGTCATTTTTCATATTCATCAAGCCGATTGTAAAATTAAATTGTCAACAGGGGCAGCATTAACATTAGTGTCGAATGTTACTGCTGTCATATACTGTCAATGTTAATCCAAACTTTGGCCATTAGCCATTTATTAAAGGTTTGAAGTTTACATAAGTTTTCACTTTAGTTTTCTCACGTACTGTAATTAAAGCTTTAATTTACTGAAGTTGAAAAAGTTATGAAGGATAAAAGAACAAATGACATTGTTTGTCACATCCTCTGTTCATCCTTACGCTTGCGCATAATGAACGATTACACAGCTCAACTCACAGCAGAGAAAATTGGCACTCAAAGCAAAATCAGAAGCAAAACTTTCAGTCTAAATGTTCAACAGCAAAGTAACCCAATGGGATTAGTTGATTTATATTGGAAAACATATGTCAGATGTCTACAAAAACATCTATTTTGTAGCTGACCCTTCTCTATATAGATCCTTTAAATGTCAGACATTTCTCTAGTCAAGGGTGACTAAGCAGCAGAATATCCAACCGCTGTCCTTTTCCTCTGGTGTGATGCACTTCAACTGTATTTCATCTTTGAATAGAGCCCAATCAGGGAAATCAGGAATCATTTTTGCACCTGCTTTGTGTTTGACTTTTAGCTTAACAGGCATTTCAGTCTGATAACGGTGCAATACAGAGATCCTATGATTCAAAGGTTTAAGATATCGTGTGTGTGTGTGTGTGTGTGTGTGTGTGTGTGTGTGTGTGTGTGTGTGTGTGTGTGTGTGTGTGTGTGTGTG
>JAPSES010000098.1:3086258-3125793 GCA_029822895.1 Maxillicosta whitleyi | reverse complement strand
GTGTGTGTGTGTGTGTGTGTGTGTGTGTGTGTGTGTGTGTGTGTGTGTGTGTGTGTGTGTGTGTGTGTGTGTTTCCTTGTAGTGGCTGTGGCAATCACTACCATGAATAAAGGCTAATAGTCCTAGTGTTTGTTTTCCACGGAAGGGGGGTGAAGTATTTTGTATTGTATTGCAATTATATGATTGCGATAATTTTTTTAGTTAAAAAAACAAACAAACATGTAGACTTCTTTTCTTTTAAGTCAGTACGTCTTCACGGAACTAGAAATTATTTTCAGCGAAGTACTATTAGCATAGAGATTCTATTGTTCATTGACTGGATAGGGAGCAAACAGGTCTCAAATTAGCAGTAAATATGACTAATTGTCCTTTCGAAGCCAAAGAAAGCTTGTGATTGGGAATTGGGAATTTGCACCTGAAGTACCAAACCATTTGTTGCCCCCCCCACCCCAACATCATTGAGCATTGTCGTCTGTTTTGTCCTCGCTGTAAATTGCAAAGTCATTATCATAAAGGGCGTAAATGTAGCTCTAAACAACAGGTAGCAAAGGTTTTTAGTCAACCTGACACTGAAAATCTGGCAGAGACCAGTTGAACCAGCTGCTCTCTCATTCAACCAATACACGAAGAATTCCATGTCCGAGCAGATGTCTCCCTCAACCTGGTTAATTTATGTGGCACGGCCTTGATCAATATTGCAATATACTGTTGCATACTTATTTTGCAGGGGCTTGTATCTTATTGTCTCCTTTTGATACAGTACTATCTCATTCTTTTCTAGCTGGAAAAAAAAAATCCTTTCTTGAACTTTAACGTTATATAACTGGTTTCAATGCACCAAATACAAAAGCAAGTTGAGTTCTGTGACTTGGGCTTAGACAGTGATAGCACTTTTGGTTAGATGTATAGACAGTGCATGTGCTGAAAAGTGTTTATTTTAATGAAAATGCTGAAAAATTATACAGTATCCTAGTACTGGTGTATTACACTCTCCTCACAAACTGGGAAAGCTGCCAATAGGATGGAAATTTGCTATTTCCAGAAGGGATTTTTTTAATTTTAGTAATAATCCTGTACGTGAAAAAGGGGTGTGATTGTTCAGTTTGTTGGACATTTTGTTGTAGGTGAGGCCTTTGATATGGAATGGAAAATATCAGGCTGGATTGAATTTCCATTTCATACACAGTCGTGACCAGGAACAGCGGTGTAGCTGCATTTGAAGCAGCCAATCCTTGATTTCGGGACCGTTTGTCCTCTGTAGCCTCAGTGAATGTGATGGATCAAATGTCTCATGAATAACTGTGCTAGAAAAAGAGTTACTGGATATTAGGATATGTGTGTCTGGAGCAATAGGCATTTATCAAATCAGATGAGGAAACCGCAGCGACATCATCCACACACTAGTGTTGGATTACGAATGCACGAGTAACAAGGGTTTGTTTAGGTCAGTGATTTTGCAGTTGAGATGGTTTCTTTTAAACCAACAGGAATACTATCAGCTGCAGCGATGTGTTAATGCTCTGTCAATAAGAAAAGGGATTGCATGGATGGACCATCATTCAGATGAGTCCATTTTGTTGGCAGGTGTTCTATTTCATCCTCTTATTCAATTTTCAGCTTGGAATTAGATGCAAGTCCCTTTACAACACCGCAAGGCAGTGCACAATAACCAGTTCTTGCTAGAAATTACGACCATTGGGAGGGTGTTCCATGCCACTTCTTGTAAACTGCCATGCATACAATCTGGTTTTAATCAAAATTTCATGCAATTTCACGAGTCAGACAGAAGAAAATCTCTCTAAACTCATGCAGGTCAGCAGTAAGTTCCTGGCACTGTAACAAAACCGGAGCAACTAATGTGACTAAATGATTCTGCAAGTTGTCCATCTGATGTGGAATCATAAGAGGCAGTGTTATTGATATTGTCTTTCCTGTTCTGTGACATTAAACAGCTGAACAGCATGTTAATGGGACTAGCTCATCTAACACAAACAAATAATGTGAAATGAAGAGACAAAAAAACAAAGTTACTGAAGTTGTAATGACTCCATCTGGAATATATTAGTTGCATGAATCCTACTTCTATTGACTTCTGAAAGCAACTGTGTGATTGTGGCATCTGTGTTCTCCTAAAAAAGCCCTGAGTCATTTAGAGCAGCACAAACATATTGAAAAGATAGTGACACTTAACAACTTTTAACTGGTGGTGGCAGGGTGACAGACCAAAGATTCATCTGCCATTCTGTTGGTCCACTTCAAAGTAAAGTCTACGCTGATCTTTCGAAGACTGTCAATGAGCCACAGAGTCGACCTCCTTAACCTTCATTAGTTGATGAGATTTGATTAGATGGCAAGTGCATAGGAGCGGAAAAACCTTCCTTAAGTGTCCTCCACTAATGAAGTCATGTTTGTAAAGTTAGTTTTTGTTTTTAGGGAGGGGCATGTACTGTCTATCTGTGCTGATTTTGGCCTGTTTTTGGTTGAAAAGCAGAGAACGGTGATTTCACACACATGTATGTGTATATGTATATGTGTGTGTGTGTGTGTGTACATACTGTAAAACAAAAGGCTAATATGTAGTGAAACGTATAATAAATATAGATGTGCCAGATGCTAAATATTCATAGAGGAAGAAACAAAAGTACAGTTTATTGTTGTGGTCACCTTGTAGGTTAAGCGGTTTACTGAATTAATGAACTTTTTAAAATGCATGTACTAGCTTGACCTTTAGCTTATGCTGATGGATTATTGATTAACGTAGTGGTTATTGTTTTAAATTCTCCTTGGTATGTCGGCCTGTTTAAAGAAACCATCATTGTTAAGCACTAAGAGCTGAGGGAGCAAAACAATTTGATGTTCTCAGTTCAGTATACAAGTAAACATTGTTTCCTTCATCAGTGTGTTACTTAAATATCATAAAATAGAGTAGAGACTGCTGGTATTACATTAGAATGTTGTATTTGTACACTCTTTAATATTGGAATGAAAATATTGAATTTTTATGAACAAACTTAGCATTTAATGAGAGTGCTTCTTTGTTAATTGCATATTCATAGTAGTTTAAAGCAAATGCAACAGTAGGGGATAGCTTTAATTGTTTTACTTGGCACTAGTTGAGGCTGTGATTGCAATAATTTGAGGTAATCACAGTCATTTTGCATATTCATCCGAATTGTTTTTTTATTCACCTGCATAAAAACAGCTGGAAGCAAAGAAGAAATATAATATTTCATCATTATTTCCACATAATTTTCTACTGACTGCTCTTTTTTGCAACATCATCTCGCCCCTCTTTTACTGTGTTTCACTGACACCTGAGTGACTAATTAGCACCAACAGTTGTTAACCTCAAGGTACTTCAAATGTTCTAATATTTATGTTGTGTATATGTGACTTTAAGTCACATTTGCCTCGTACAATAGTTGTTTACAAAGCCTAAAGGGAAAACAGAGGTGTATTTCTGTATTATTTATGGGTGTTGAATGCCAGTAAATGGCTTCTGTTTCTCATAGAGTTCAAGAACATGTGTATAATTAACCATGTGTATTGTAATGGTGGCATAAAATAATCATTAAAAAAAAATTAATTATCAAAATTATAAAAGCTAAGACATTCTCTCTTCTTTTTTAACAAAAAAAGTGCAGGTTAATAAGACTAACTAAACAAACAGTACCAAACGGAAAACAGTTTTATTAAGTTGAGATCTGAATCTTCACTGACCCTAGATTTAATTTATTGACTTTTTTGTACAGTTTAATATTTAATTTAATAGGATTACTGATGGTTTTATTGTCATTGAGAATGCACAGACATTAGGCAAAGGGTGGTGTCATCAAATATGTCATCTTAGTGATCCAGTGGGTGAAATTTTATTTGTTATAATGTAATATGAGAAGTGTTTAAAATGGTTCGTTTTTTTTGGTTTGTTTTTTTTTTGTATAATGACATCTTTGTCTTGTGGCACAATGAGGGAATGAATTACAACAAAACCAATAAATGGTTTACATAACATTGTAGAGCACCACTTCTACTTGGCTTCTAACAGAATATAACATCAATACTGGCTTTGGGTATCAGCCAAATTGACATTTAAGCATCAGTATCAACCACATTTCTGATCAGCCTGCTACATCTGAAGTGTTTATTTATAAAGTGCTTTCAAGATCAGATAATAGGCTAGTCTGAAAATAGCTTATCTATAATATTAACAGCTACAGATTTAGCAGTAGCTTTATCTGTGACACGTGGGTACATTTACATTACAAAAACAAACCGCAAGTAATTTTTCAGTGCATTAAATGTAGAATTAATAATATCCACTGCATTGTAATTTGATCAGATTATGATGTTTATGATCTTTGAATTGAGGAATGTGCGTATCTATAAAATATGTCGGGTGCATTCGCATTACAATTTATCTTCCACTAAAATGTCATGATCACGACAGTCCTAATTAGTGCCTAATCAGTGTCTGTTGGGGACGGTACTGCATCAACTTGCAATCTTTTTTCCAAAGTCGTCAATTTCTGTCAGTCTCTACACCACCCAGTGCAATGTTAATCTTTTCTTGTGTGACTGGGATTAAGCTGGTCTCGGGGTTAATCTCAACAGGGTCTTGCTGCTGTGAATGTCCATTAATATGAGCACAAAGGTTGCCGCTGCAGGAGGCTGCGGTCACCGAGTGTGTTATCTCAGCCAACACATGGTGTCCTTGGAGTGTGTTTGTCTTTGTTTGGGGGAGATTCTGAATTTATAACAGAACCATTTCCACAGATGGCGGAATCACTTATGGGACAGTACTCCAGATGGTGATCTCTGCACAAAGCGAGTAAAAAAAAAGGGGGCGACTTATTTTCTTTTTCTGTCTTTTTAATGGTTTCCATTCTAGACGCATTTTCAAGTCTTACAGAAGGTGCATTTCATACCAAGTTTGGACTTATTGTATAATAGCTGTTGGATCATATTGCTTGAAACTAAACAATATAGATGTGTGTTTAGGAAGGGTACATCATTTTTATTGTGTGTTTTATGGTCCCCATAAATCACTATAATTTTACATGATGTTTGCTATTCTTCAGAGTGTATATACATCATAACAGTTGACCATTTCTCAAGATTTATCTTTTAATGTCCACTCTGTTCCTTCACTCTGTATATTGCTTGTCAGATCTCCATTGTCAGCACCATTTTAAACCTTTGCACCTTAAAGAAAAAAACAGGAGACCACGCTCGCAAACACGCCCTCGGCATCAATGTGACTTGCCAAAGAAATGGGCCAGTTTGTCTGAGCTTGTAACAGAGAGTGCTTTTCTCCGGGGAGCAGATTTATTGGACTTGCCCAGCCTTTTGTCTGTAATCCTCGGCACGCTTAACCAAGAAGTCTTGCCTGGAAGCAAAAAGCTGTTATTGAAATGAGACTTTGAAAAACATCGTAATCAAGGGGCTTATCTTAAAGCACACCCTCTAGCAAGCTTTCCTTCTTTCAATAGAGGGAAGCTTTTTGCATTTAATGAGCTTTTGTAAATTATGGATGGTGCCTTGTATAATGTGCTCTATTGACAACATCTGTGATTTGTACAATTACCGACAATCAGCTTTATATTAAATGCACTCTTAGGTATTTTTGAATAATTGTATCACAGATATTTTTGTCACTGCTATCATTACGTCTAAAACTGCATTTATTACAAAGTACTTAGAAGAAGATGTAGGATTTCCACTCCTATAAATGCGCTAAGCTGGGCACACACTTGACAACTAGCTGAGGTGTTGTGGGGACACAAATGAGTGGTCCTAATGAAAAAGCCTCCTGAAGCCTGAAAACCAGCAGCAGCCCATCATCTCTGTTTGTGTTGATCCACCAAGTAGTCTCTAATCAGAAGACAAACTCAGCAGTCAGAGTCTTACTTCATCCACATGACACAGACTGGAGCTACCTTCAATTATCTGCACCCTCTTATTTGAAAGCTCATTTAGACATATATCAGCGTACTAGATTGATTTATTAACCTTAGTTTAAATCAAAGAAAAGCTAGTGTCATCCTTGAATAAAGATTGACTCTGAAAACACATGCATGTCTGAAATAAACCACCTGTCACTTTATTAAAAACTGGATTAATTGCTAAATATTGATCTGTGAAAATCAAGGTAGGAGTGATTATTTACCCACAGGTATTACAGTTTAGAGAGCAGTCTCAGTTTGAAGACTGCAACTAATTGCGTTCCACCGTCAGCAGAAAGTTTTGCAGATAGTTCTAAGAAAAACACACTATTGGTATTATCAGTCAAACCGATTAACCCTTAATCTACGGCACTACCGTCAACCAAAACCATCTACTGATCTAAAATATCCAATATTTTTTTAAATGCTGAATCCTATTGATAAATTGAAATAATTCAGGTAAAATAGTTTCTCAGTTTTTCAGTGGCTTCAGATATGACCCACTTAAATATTCAGAAACCCTGTAGTGAATGTGGAAACAGTCGTCTTCTACAGCATTGATTAACTAATAAAACCTGTGTAGTTTGAAAAAAACGACAGCGGTTGTAGTCACAGAAAAAAGTCACCTTCCTTTTTTGTCAGTTTTATCTGTTTTTATGTAACAACCTTTTCATTTACTCTGAGCTTTAATAAACATCTACGTGGTCTGTAAAGTAAATGTTGGAAAATATCTGACTTTTAATGAAAAATGCAGAATTCAGAGAGTTACATAATAAATGATGATAAATGTTAAATTTAGAGAAGAAATCATTTGAAAGTTGCCACAGAAATAGCTCTAGGGTTTTAATGGTTAAACTATGTTTAGTATTAATGCTAGCCTGAATAGCTTTTTCTGGGTTGCTGTGATTTTTTTGCTCTTTGAAAGTGACACATAATTTACACATCTTCACTTTATCTTTAATTATTTACAGGGTCATATTACCATATTCATCCCTTCACCATAACGCATTAACTTGCAGCGTCATAGCTTTAGCATCACCAACATACATATATATACTTACACAACAAGGTAAAGAAAATAATAAAGATTAGAAAAAAAACAAACGTAGAACATGACATGACAAAATGCGTGTACCAGTTTGGCCAGAAGTCCACTCACAGCGGCAGCAGTTGAATGAAATCCATGCTTTAAGCCTGATGTTATGATCAGCAAACACCTCACACAACGATCCGCAGGTTAAAGTGAATGAACGGACAGCCGTCAGTGCAGACAGACTTTAAAGCGTAACTGGAAATAGACTGAAATGAACTAGCCTAGCCACATTAATGCTGGGTTAGTGGGCGGAAGATGACCCTCTTATCTTAACAAAGGGAGTCTGTCTGTAACAGGATGCACTGCTCTTATCTAATTTCAAACGCGGCTGCAGGATTACCTTAGTGTTTGTTACTGGAAGCTGGATGCCCACCCAACAAATAAATATCCAAACATTCTGTTCCAGTCCTACTTTACAAGCCATGTAACAGTAAACATGGAAAAAAAACCAAACAAAAAAAAAACATGATTACTCCATCAGCAAAAAAGTTAGCATCACATGGTACGTTCATTTATAGCTGTTTAATATCTGTACCGTAGCAGGTCAAAATGACAGCATCACTTCACAATGGAATTACTTTATTTCATCCTAAAGCTCCTTTTTTTCTGATCTCTGAACTTGACAAGACATGATTAGCTACTTGTTGTTTTATTACAGCTCATGCATCACATATGATCTGCAAATTGAAGTCAATCGTGGCAACAGTGTGTACCCAGCTTTAGATAACATTACACTCTTCAAAGTGTCCATATATAAAAAGATAACGCTATTTGTATAATTTATTAGAGAAGCTTTGGCTTAACATAATCGACATCTATGCATGTTTTACTTCTTTTTTTTTTTTCCCCAAGTGATGCAGAGAGCATCAGAGCAACAGTTCTGAGGTCACTAATGAAGCTGAAATTAATTATCCAGCTTTTATATTCAACTACAATACGCTGTATGAACTGTGGCATGCACTTTCTTTGTTTTCCTCCTTGTACTTTTAGAAGAGACGATATTATGAGGCTCTATTTCTTCCTGTAGAATTATGGATTGGACTGGATCAAATGCAACCCAGCTATTTCTGGACTTTAAAAAGGGTAACAAATCTGGGATCCACAGCCATTCAATAGCTTGTCACATTGTCTGTTTGCAGATATCTGTCCTTGTCTCCACACTATTTATTCCCAGTACTGACGCCAAGGAAGGGCTACATCTTCTTTTATTTTGTCGCAAAATGTCTGTGTTTCACTTATGACAGGAGCATCTACAAAGTTATTATCTGTCTGACAGCGTGTTGGGCACTCAAATGAGTGCTGCGTGGGTTTCGTGAAGACTGTAATATACTCTTCATATCTCTGATGTTCAAGCAAACATTATAGGTTTGTTTGCTGTGTTGTGTTTTTCTTTCTTTGAACATGCTGTTGTTGGTAAAAGAAAGTTTCAGGTGACAGTTTTGCGAACTACTCTCTTTTTTTTTTTTATCTTAGTTAGAAAGTGTAGTTAAAGGAGAAAAGGAAAACTGTGCAGTCAGCAGATCTGCAGCTATGGTGGCATCAATGCCCAGAGTCATTTCATACTGTAATGTGATTTTTATTTTTTTATTTTTTTTTAAAGCTGTCTTCACTTTCTTTTTAACGAAAGTATTAAATGCAACCAAAGGTGAAATGTAACAAAATACTTTTACCCAGTACTGTTTGCTTCTGGAACTTTATATTTCTACTCTACTTCATTGGACTTTTTTCCCCCTGTTATATTTGTCTGATCGCTCCCAGTTTCTTTTCATATTACAGTTTTTCATCCACCTCCTCTGCAGGAATAACCACAGACTTCCAAATGTGCTGATTTAGAATTTTTGATCAATTTAAGGTGGTGTCTTGTGATGTGTTGAGAAAATCCTCCTCTTCCTTAAGTCATAATGCTGAGACGGGCTGTTTTTAGGAGCTCATTAAAACTTTACTCTGGAGATCTGTCACAGGACAGTGGCTACAAACACATGATGAGCGGGCAGAATATGTTGCACTGCTAGAATTCCACTCCCCTACCAGTGGATAATAGATATTCATCTGTCTTTTATATCATGATGTATTGAAAGCATAGAAAATATATGCAAATCACAGTCATTACAGCATCACTCTTCATTATTTATTTATGTGCCTTTGTAATTTTCCTCACAGAACATGTGAAGGAGGGAAATTATCATTAAGGTCACAGACAGACATATTGCAAAAGGAACACAACAGATTATTTTTTTGCAGGAGAGCGTGGACCATCAAGTACTATCAGATGTTATTTCTGCTATTTCTATCACTTTCCCCCGGCCAAAGCGAGCCAAAGCTATATTAAATGTGGTGTAAAATCATGCAAACTACAAATTGGTTTTACATCCAGAATCTTTGCTGCTTCAATATCCTCACCTTCCTGAATTGCCTATAGGTCCCATCAAGTGAACGTGAACATCAACATGAAAAAGTACATTTGCACACATCGTTTATAATTAAGCGGGCTCATTTTATTACCTAAAGATCTCTATTTTATAAAATGTTTATCCTTTTTAAGGAGAGGAGGAGAAGTTCCAAACCTTCTTCTAGGCTGCATTAAATTAATGAAAAGACATGCAAAAGACTGTCTATTACTTTGAGAAATTAAAATTCTGAAGGATAAAGTTTGTGAATTTATACACTGGTCACATTTAAAAAGGCAGTTACAGGGAAATTACTCTTTATCTGTAATTTACCTTTATCAGTATGGGCCACAAGTTGTAAATAACACTGTGTTAGTATTAAATATATTAAATAAAATATTGTGATTATAAGTGGCTTGTTGTAAAAAAGTAAGTCAACATTTTGGGTGATGCATACAATGGTAGAGACGTCCCTGTGTTACCATGGCAACCTATCTAAAAGCTTTAGTCCTACTTGATATCATTTTCTGTAAAGAATGGCATGTTTTGAATGTTGGCGTAAATTGATGTCTGTTTTAGTAATTCGACATTTTTCAGCAGAAAAAATTATATCTTCCCAAATTTTGTAATACATAATGTTAAAGTGCTTATAAATACCTACGCAAATATGTATAAAACGTGTGTAATGTGTGTGTAAGTTACTCTCCTTACAAGACAGAGACTATTGAACATGAAATGTGTCCAAGTGTTACCGCTTGATACCGTTATTTTTTCTGATTTTTCAGGAAACACAAAAAAACAGAACCAAAAATTGAGTATTTGATGACGACATGTAAATGCAGAACAGTATACCAAGCTAACTACCAAGCAAAATTTTCAACTCAACCAGTCTTGGTAAATCATTCACGGGTTTGACAACTAAGCAACTACATTCTCACATGAAAAAAAAAAAAAAAAGCAGTTACAACCACTGCCATTGTTACACACTAAAGTCAATGTCACAATATTTTTTTATTTTGATCCACTATGACGTTCAGCCATGCTTAAGGAGTATTATTGTCGCAGTGGAAGAGCAGATGCCAAAGTTGACCTGAGTAAACTAAAGCTGAGGCAAGTTCATATTGAACTTACATCATTCTGTTGTGTGTATTATCTGCTTTGTCTGCGTGTGTGTGTGTGTGTGTGTGTACATAAATATACATTAAGCAGGGTTGTTTTTTTGTTTTGTTTTGTTTTTTGCATATTTTGATAAACCCACTTTTAGTAGTCTTGGGTTCATTTATTTGTGTATTTGGACCCTAATAGTTCAAAAAGGTCGAATTTTGACCCTCCAGGTGCTACAAAGCTATCTTTATATTAATTATGGCAAAAATCAAGTGGATTTCTACAACCCATTTTCATTCCTGCTTAATTTGTTTTGCCTATAAGTAGTTGCATTACTACATTTGCACACATAAGGTCAAGACCTACAATGAACTTTTGTCCGAGTATGCCATCGTTGTTTCAGCAGCAGTTGTTGTCCATACTGAAAATATGTCCAACCTTCGAGCCGATGACCTAAAATGTTCAGTTGTTGGTTCAATTAACACAAATGGCTCAAAAGGACAGAGCAACACAGTCAACAACATGGAGGGGCTGGGTTTCTAGTGTCATTACTCAGGGTTGAAGATGGACCCGTGGAGTTGAATTAATGAAGAATTCAGACCCAAACAGAGCATTTACAGTTTATGTAGACCACAGGGAAATGTTTTAAAAAGCATGATTTCCATTTAAGAAAAAAAAAACAAAAACAAAATATCACTTTTAAATTTTGATTGTAAATTTTGCTGAACCCTTGCATCAGTATGAACAGTTTAAAAGATATCTACAGTGGAATTTGCTTCTCGTCTGAATGCCCTTTAACAAGTAAGGCCTGTGTGGGATCTCTATTTAACTATCATCCATGTTTCTGCCTATTTCTGAAGACGGTGTAATTGCTTTGCTACACAATAGATGAGAGTCATTTGCTGGCATTTGTCCCTTCCTTTCTAAAGTTTTTAGAAGCGCTTTCTCCGTTTGCTGAGTGCTTCTCATTTGCTTTTTTACCTCCGCTCAGTCTGCCAGTCACTCGAATTTGTAGTTTGAAATGGACAATTTACATGCAATGAAACCCCATTACATGAAAATGAATTTGATAAATGAGAGATGTGTTCCTGAATGCAAGGTCGGGTTTGAAGGTCTGTTTTGCACTCCAGCAATAAAGCTCTTGTTTTGTATTCACAGTCACTTATTGACGAAGCTAACAATAGTAATGGAAGCACGACTACAGCGCTCTTTTCATTTTGAAATGAAATTGAAGGTCGCCTGTTTATTTAGTGTACGGTGCGATTGGGTTTTCATCATGTGGTTGCCATGGTTTTACTGGCTTGAGTTCATATAAAGCACATTTCGCTTTAGCACTACATTAAATAGACACTTGAGTGACACACTTAGAAACAAGCCTCAACTCTGAGATCTTAAGACAGTAGTTTAAGGTGTGGCTATTTATTGTAGAATAGGAACGCACATATATCACGTAAACTTATACACTGTGACTGTCTTTTGATGAAGTCATATTGTATTTCCTTTTTTATCATTAAAAATCTGAAGTACTTCAGGCAGCTGTTGTGAGGAATTTCATTTCACATTAGAGCTGCATCAGTGGAGTAAGTTATATCGGAAGAGTTTATTTTCATAGCTGTGCAATATCGCATAACTAAGTGCATTGAAGAATGTTCCTTTCCACTCCCACGTTTCCAGAAGAAAAGATGTACTCTATAGATGTTCTTCAAAAAAAGAGACATGCCCTCTTTTTCCTGCTCTCTTGCTAACTGCAGTGAATAGCCTTTGTGGAGTGTGCTGGTTTCAAAAGTACATGAAGGCCACCTCCCACACGGCAAGATCCTCCACTGTCAAAGCAGACAGACACACAGTCCTCATCTTCCCTTCATTTTACACTAAAAATGACACGCCTTAACTTCATTATAAAGTTCTAATTTCTTGATTGGTGCTATTAGCTCAAGATTTTAAGTTAATAAAGGCGTTCCGACAGTACAATAACGCTGAGTTCCAGACTGTTTATGATGTGCTTTTATCACTTTTCAGCACCAAACAAGTGCATCGTTCTCTAAATGACAAGACATTTCACATGCTTTTAGTATTCAGCTGTGTGGATGGTCCTGTTTTTGGATTGCAGCTTCAAAAATAATGATTGAGTGATTCGTTCCCTGTTGGCTTTTGCCTCTTGGCAGCTAGTGATGTGAATCTATAAAAGCCTATTGATGCATTTACCATAATCAATTTTCCTTTCTCATTATCCCTGATCAATTTTCTTTGTGAATGGAAAGATAGGTTTACACAGTGATTAAGTTTTCTTCCAAAAACCATTGCTTAATTGGTAAAAGGATGACATCAGCTTGCACAATTCCAGGGGATCAATGAATTTGGGATTTGTCAGAGTCATTCGTATTGATAGTATTAGTAGAGCTGGAACATTGGACACCGTTGATGGATGGATCTATCACATGGGTTCAGAGTGTATTGTGCCACCCAAATTCCATTTTTAACCAATTTCATTGTCAGTATTTTAGTATCATTTGTGCATGTGACCTGTACTTTCACCTCACCAGACAGGAAGAAGATGCACTTGAGGAATTCTACCTTTTAACTGTATATACATTATTCTGGACATGTAGTAAATGTAGTATTTGTTGGTATTTGCTCTGTGACCACAATGTACAGGGCATCCTCAGAGCCTGAAAACCCACTATTTTGAATATTAAGCCTCAAAGTGTCTTAATTGTACTCAAAACAGGTCTTACATATGTCTGTGTTTTTTTAATATTAGATCTCACTATGACAAAAGTACAAAACAGAGCTGACATGGAACCAGTAGTCATAGTCTTCACATACCCAGTACCTGTTACAAAAATAGAAATAGCTGCTTCTGAAGGTAATAAGCTAGAATGGGTCTGTTTAACGCTACTTTCATCTAATTTGAGTAAGTGTGCGCTCAGCAAGATCTAACTTAAGAACAGCACATGTGGCGCTTGAATGAAGCCTGTTGGAAATCACGAAGAGTCCTTAATGGGGAGGTCAGAAAAACATGGAATAGCTGTCAAACATCACTAATAAATGCCTGCAATCATTCAGTATTGCTCTGAGCAGACTTGTATTTAACTTTATATCCTCTGTATTTATTTATTTATTTATTTTGCATTTTTGGTGTTAAATTGCGTCTAATAATTTATCTCCAGTAAAATTTCAAACTTGCACAAACCGTGAGCATAACCCTTCAACTGAAAACTACTGATCCATAAACATACCATCTTCATAACGTAGTTGAAAATAAATGAAAATATCTGCTGTAGAATTTGTGACACCGTGGCTTTGAAATCAAGGTCTTCTCATCCTTCACTTGTTATTTTCAAGGGCAAAGTGTCATCTACAATAGTGCTGAAAGTGCTGCAGAATTCTCCAGTTTTCAAGGATATTGGGCCTGAATTGTTTCAAAACCATCATAGGAACTCTGTGTCAGACTGTGAGATTTTCATGCAGTTTCAGCAACCCGACAGCTTGCCAAACTAGGACACCAGGCCTTGTGTTTGTGGAGGAGTAGGGTAGGTTTTTTGACAAGCAGTGGTACGTTTCTCTGTGTCCATGATGATTTAAAGTTCTTTTCAAAGTCCTGCCATAGAGGCATGCGTTGGCGGAGCCAGGAACTCCACATTTGGTCATGTGCTGTGACAGTGCAGGTTCTCCTGAGGAATCCTGTCTGTTTTCCACACATCTCCTTGGAGTAGACTTCTGTTACCGGGCAACCTGACAGTGACAGAATCTGGTCATCTGTTCCCGCCTCCACCCGTCATGCCTTTACATTTCTCATGTTCCACTGTACTTGTCTCATGTCTTTTTAAATGTCATGCACGCACACATAATGATGGCCACAGAAGAAACCATGTTTGGTATGTGTCATAAGTTATAGCGCAATAATAGTAGTCATGTGGAGGGGAAAAAAAAAAGAAAAAGTAATCATGTTGAATCATCGTGTATTTGTCACCATGTAATTACATTTCTACTTGTGCTCCCTTGCAATTTTCCACTTAGAATCATTTCAATTCAAAAGGAGTACTTAAACAAATTAGCTCACTCTCTTTTTGGTAACAAATTTGTTTGCATTTCATGGTTTTGTCGGAAACCAAAACAATGAATTTCGAATCTCGAACCAAGTCGTGCTGCTTTTCACAGTGAGATAACAGCGGTGGATCCTAATGAAGCCTAATTCATATGAGAGGTTTTTCAGTTCATTAACTGTGACTGTTGCTTAAAAATTCAGCTCGGCTCTCAAATTACCTTGCTATTAAGTCTGCAGTGTTATGAGTTGACGGAAAGAACTGACTATTTGTGGAGCCACATGTCATCAGTCTACCATTAAAGCAGATTTCATATTTATTTATCCTCCTAATGTGATTTATTCATGGGTTGTACTCTTCCCTGCAGAGATACAAGCCCGGGAGGTGTGACGACATCCTCAAATGGAAGCCCCCCAACCTCAACTCTGTGGACTTTCGCCTTAAGATCACCAAAGTCGGAGGAGAAGGGTAAGTCTGTTGCCAGGGAAACGCTCTGCCTGATGATTGTAATAGCACCTATCATTTTGTGACACTGGAGTACTCAGACATCCACACATACGTGCATTTTCTATGCGAGTCCATGTCCAACTCAAAAAAAGGCGTTGCATTTCTTAGGCATTAATCTTTCTGTTTTGTGATATCCCTTTTTTTTTTCTTGGTTTTGTTTCCACCTTAGGGTTCACTCCTTATGGGGCTGCAGCACAGATACAGTATATAACAGAACAACTCCTCCCTTCCACCACTGTCTACAAACACCTTTTTCTCCAATTTTAGGTTTTTTTTTTAAGTTGACATAAATGCAAAGAAAAACAGCGCTGCCGTTTTTTACTTTCACATTTTATTTTTATTATCCTCTGCAGCATAAATTATTCAGATCCACCACTGCTCATCCCAGCCTTCATCCTGGTAAACATTAAAACTCTGCAGAAAAAGCAATTCCAAACTAAACCCAGACAATGGACTACTTGCAGGTAATTTGAAGTTTGGGAAGGCTGTCTATTTAAATTCTGCAAAACTAGAGTAGTTGTGAAATTGGTCATTTTCTAACGGGCTGGTCGAGAGCATTTTAAGATATTTCATGAAAAGAAAAGTAATTTGAAGCTAGCAACGAAAACACAATTTTCTTCTGTCGACACAATGCACGTCTTTTTTTCTGTGTGATTTCCACAGTGTAGTATGTGAGCGCCATCTCAGAAAAGCAAACAGACTCATGGCAGTGAGCTCTATGGACACGCAGCCTTTTTCTCTGAGAGCCAGGTGACCTCAGTGACTGTCCCAGCTTTGTAGCCTACGAGCCTGCCACTATTCACCATCAGCAGACTGACAGGATCACAGTCGGCCACAGTCGCTCATTCTTTTCCAAAGCCAACCAGCAGGCCAGATAGTCAGCATCTTGACTCCTCCCTGTGTGTGGGAGAACACAGACGATTATTGTTGCCTTTGGAGAATGTTCTAATATTTCCCTGAAAGATGAATTTGCTTGTACTTTGAAAGGCCTTGGTAGTGGTGTAGGTCTTCAAATCTCTGCTTAGTTACTGTCTGAAACGATGGATACAGACATAACGTATAAGGAGGTAACAACTGTTTATTCATAAGCCCACACAATCAATCCTTGAGCACATCTTTGTGTACCATTGAGGCACATAGCCTTGCAAGTTTTATTACCTTTTCTAAAAGCAAGTACAAAGGCAGACTGTGATTACTGTGTGGCAGGAAGAGTTGAGAGGTAGAAATGGACAAAATGGAAAAATGAAGCAATTCCAGAAAGCGTGCAAGTGCCCCTCCCAAGTGCAGAATTGAACAGTCTCAAGTATTCTATAGATCGCTTGAATTATGGATAATTTGAGCCAGTGTTGTGAGGCAATGACTGGTGGTTACATCATCCGTCTTGTGGTGTGTAGTGATTTTGAGAAGCCAGAAATGGAGAATGGTCTGTCTGACCTGTTGGAGAGGCTCTCTAGAGCCCAACGTCCAGACTTCTTGTTAGCGGTGTCTCTTCTCTTTCGACTCAGCTGTCATTACTGCATCCAAATCTATATTAAAAAAAAAAAAAGAATCCGCAGCAGACGAAGTGGTACTTTGTCAGGTACTCTTTCATTCAAAGCTGATGTAAGAGCACCAAAATTATGTTAACAGCGGCCTGTGATCAGTGGTGCAGTGTTTTTCCTTATGCGGTATATTTCAGTGAAAATCACTCTAATTTGCATTATAGCCAGAGGATCTGTTTCCCCTACAGAGAGAAAAGATTCTGTAAACTGTGCAACATGTCAGGAAGTCTTTCATTTAGTTACTCTATTGTATGAATTAGTTATTACTTTAAATCTGTGTAAAAAATATATATATATAGTAGATGGCGGTTGGTAATTGTTCGGGTTAGGGTTAGAAACTTAAACTGAAACTTAAAAATTATGAGATCTTTTTGTTTTTTATTAAGAAGCTTTGTTGTCATATTATCACAAGGCATCATATGGCAAAATTCAAGGTGCTCTTCAGGTCAGTGCAAATCAAGCTTAACATAAAAGAAAAGTTGCTACATCCAAAATAAGGGTAGCTAAAAGCAATTAAAAGCAGCTGAGACAAAAGTAGAGACAAAATAAAAGTAGCTAGACAATAAAAACACACCTAATGACACTGAGGCAGACATGTAAACACAGCATAAATAAGATTTTATTGGCAGCATAAAGGGGAAACAAGTAAACAAATAGAAGGTATTATTGCACATGAGGAGGTGGGTAGCAGCAGACTACGGCGCATTATTGTTTATTAAGTGTCTGTATTGACCATTCAAGTAGAGTTGACCTGTAAAATGCATAGTAATTTTTTACGATGTAAAAACACAGGTTAGAGAGAGGAGCTCTCTGCTCTTCTCCATTATTACATAGTTTTATCTTAGAAATAAAACTCTGAGCAAAACAAACACACATACACAAACCTTTCAGCCTGTTTCCTCTAACAGACCTGTTGGTGACGCATCCCAAAAATATTGCCTCTGAAACATGCAGATGGAGTTTTGCATAGCTGTGTGTGTTTTTTATAATGTGGCTGGTGTAACGGTTATAGTAAATGTTTTAATTTTCTATTTCACTGCTCTCTGGAGGCAGACTATTGCTTTCTTAACCTTGTTGACTGAGTGCAGAGGAGGAGCCATGATTAAACAGTTCTGTTTGCAAACACAAGTTAGAAATTTTACACACTCTCTCCAGATTGTATTTGGTTTTTTCTCTTGAAGGAATTTGTCTAAATATTGCATAATTAATCAGTTTCAGCCCTCAGATCATGACCTTCTCGGTCTATACCCATGCAAATACTAACGTCCCATCTGTGCTACGTGCTCACACCTCACAATAAAAGATAATTATAATAATGGTTATAATACGATGAAAGAGTAAAGACTGTAAAATGCCAACTGGTGGCCATCATTTTTAGAAGTTACACAGAAGCAGTTGAGTGAAGAAAAGCATTTGTAGTGAAATTCTAAGTGGGTGGATCTGAGATGTCCAAAGAGCCTCTGCTTGCTGTGTTTGAGCCGTCAGTGCAAAGACAAACCATTCTGACAAACAAACAAACATAGAGTCTGTCTTTGGACTCTGGACCCCATGAATGGATTTCTGAGTACGGAAAGAAAGATTTGTGCCATCAGTGACCCGGCTGTCTCTACTTGGCATGCAATCACAAGCAAGGGCCGCCTTAACTCCAGCTTACATTTTCAGCACATTTAAACTCAAATTGTTACCAGCGTGAAACCTCGTTTTAGTTTTTGGCCTGTGGTCACAGTCTGTTTGAATAAATATTTATGGATTGGATCCGTTTTATCTGCATGAACACATTGAGAGCACTGAAACAAAAGCAGAAATGTCCACAAACATGCTGAATACTTCTATATTATACCTCAAATTATAGTGTGGTGTGCAGTTTCCATCTACTAAAACATCTTAACTTGTCTATTAATGCTCAAGAGCTTTGTCTGTGACACTCGGTCATAAACCATTTGTTGTGCAGGTTTGGATAGCTCAATTCATACACACTGCAAAATAATATAAAACAGGAATGCAAAGGCATTTGAAGACATAAAACAGTCTTTTTGCAACACAAGCAGGGGCTGTTAGTCAGACCAAATTGACTTTTGTTATTCTTCTGGTGATTTATTGTTTATTCATGTAGTATAAAAATATACTAGACTTATAAGAATATTACTGACATTTTATTTTTAATATAGAGGGAAACAAAATGAAGTTTTGCTCTGAAATATTGACAGATATGTTACGACAGGCAGCCCATCAATTTTGTCATGTCTTATGTTGGTGCAGGTTTTTTTTTTTTTACTTGCGCACAGGTCTTTTTCACACAGAGCTTCATTTCATTTGTTTATGACATTCCAGTCATACATTTTTTGTTAATAAATCTATAAATCACTTGCTGATCGGTGACACAGGTCTGATTGCATGTTGTTTAAAGGCTGGTTGAATCAGGTTAAATCTTTATATTCAAGGTGTTTTTAGAAACAACTTTCTTTCAGATTTACTAAAAATAGTGTAATGTACAGATAGGCATTAATGTTATCATGATTAAAATGTTCATATCTGTTCATGTAAATAAGTATCATCATTTATATCACATTATTATTATTATTTCTTAAAGGCTAATTTTAAGTCCTGAGTAGGTGAAGGATCCAGACCATTTGTTATGACTTACAAAATATAAGATGATATAAAATTGTCGCACATTCACAGTTATTACAAACCAAACACACATTTTCTTCTCCTCGCATTGAAAAGGATTAGGCCCAAATATAAACGTATATGTTCATACGTAATTCCTTTTATACACCGCTCAGTCTACCAATTTATTTAGCCCTTATTCAGCCCTTCCCCCACTGGTTCCACAATATACAGTTTATCCAATGTTCTTTTTTTTATCAATACACCAACACATAGTAAAGTATTCTGACTAATCACACATGCCAAGACAAATTGTCATAAGAAAAAGAAGAAGATGAAAAGAACATAAAAGATGAAGCAATATAAAATTGCTGTAAAAGGAAAATAATAAGGCATAAATGATGTAAAAGACACAACACAAACATATTTTTAAGGCACGGTAAGAAGTAATGAGATGGAAATAAACAGCAAGACTCAAAAAAAAAAGAAAACATCATGAAGAACATAACCAGATGAAGGTGAAGCAAAAGACAAAGCAAGATTAAAATGACTTAAAACGGACAAGATGAACTTTTATTTGGTCATTTAGTGCTTCTTTTAATCATTTTCATTATTAATCTTTACAAATAAAATGAGCACGATCCAAGTTCTAATTGGATTCCTTTTTTTTTTTTTATTTTTTAGGGTTTATATTGCAATAATTACAATCAAGGAAAATCACCCTGATATGCAAATTACAAATGATGTACCATTAGATCATGATAATTCTCATTTTATGATTCAGCCCCTATATTATATGAACTAATGGGAACATGTGTTCGACTTGTGACATGTTACTGTGATGTTTTAATAGAAGAAGGAGTCAAATGGACCTCTGTATCCATCACTGCATGGCTATTTGACTCTTTTAATGTCTACTTTTGCTTCCTTCCTTCTCATGCTGTCATTACAGACGATGGGAGGGAACGTGGGTAGACGCTGAATTGAAATCCTTAAAAGCCTCTGAATAAGTTGTTGCTTTTTTGTCTGCGCTAAGAATGGCCAGAAAATGGATAGAAGCCAGTATTCTCGGCAATAAAGGAGTGGAAAAAGGCTCACGTAACGGCACAGAAAGTGTCTGGAAATAACAACAGGCACATTGGGGGTGTTTTTAATAGAAGGACATAAGGAAGCAGTGTGTGATTAAGACATCTGTTGGGCGTGATCTCTAGGATGAGACACAAATACTGCTTGGACACATCATGTAAAGCACTGAAATACATACACCGAACACTTCGATGCGCTGAGGGTTAAGAGTCAGCCCTCGAAGATACAGTATAATATCCACATTTCGGTGTCTAATATCTGTGGGTTTTTTTATTGCCTGAGACTCTAAATGTGCCCATACCATGACTGTCTCTGTAAATTTAGAAACATCAAGCTGCGCTGAGAGACAGAAAGGGCTCAGAGGTGTAATCTCACATCTCTGCTGTTCTGTTACTAGCTGGATGGAGGCAGAGTACCAATTCCATTGCACCGCTGTTACCACTCGGATACTCTTTGTGTCGAGACCCAGTGCCGAGTCTGTTGTGGGGTGTTAACCATGATCTTTTTTGTCTTTGTAGGCTGGTTCCACAGACATTCGGCTTGCTGTACGTCGGCAACTATGACAGGCCCTTTGCGAAGATGAAGGTGAGAAAGTAAATGTGTTGTTTTGTTCAATTCATCCCTGTGCCAGATAACTAAAGCCCCCTGTGCTCTTGCAGTTTCCCTTTAGCGAGGCACAACAGTTTAATCTTGTTGAAGGCATGTAGCAAAAAAAAAAAATACACTGCCAGAATTTTAAAGAAGGCCCTCATTATTTAGCTCAAGTAGGATTAGTCTTCATCTGTTAATGTGTGACATGAAGATTTATAGCATTTGGGAGCTGTTATGTGAAATGAGTTTACAGTAAAATCTCAAATAAAGATGGAGATGTTTGTTACTACATCTTAGAGAGTACTACTTTTAACCCTTATTGTTCCTACCTTGAGTGTGTGCACAGCGCATTTTGAACCTGACCCATGAAAATCGGGAAAACGAATGTCTATACCAAAGTCCAAACCACAAATCTCTTTAGAATATACAAATAAAGTCTGTATTTTATATCAAGTATTCCCTAATTAAAGCTGCTACAGGCAGTCGGGGGGTGCCACAGCTGTCTCAGTCTTACTCAACTGACATAAAAATAAAAATGGATTGTCTTAAAAGAAGCATTAACCCCTTAAAAAAGTTAAATCTTCACTGGTTTTCCAGTGTATAGGCCTTTGCATATTTAGAATGTGACAAACGACATGGAAAAACAAAACTATAAACCGATGGCAATGTGAATTTGTGACAGTTGTATTTATGTTGTGAAGCTAACATGTGTAAAGAAATAATTATCATATCACTGTTAGCTTTTTTTCCACAAATGTCATGTGTAAAACTGCCAAAGTTTTGCAAATGTCAGGAGAAAATGGAGCAATGTGTGCTTTACAAATTTAATAGAGATTGTTTTAAGTCACTTGACAACAGAAATCTGGTTCTCTTAATAACAAGAATTAATCCAAGTATTCTAAAAACTGAATATTAGAAGGTCATGTTGAAGGGCTCTTGTATTAAATTACTCTAGTGCTCTAATGATCGTTGTGTGTCATCTGTTTTATGTGCTTAGGTAAAAAACAATCTCCAGTTTTTGAACAATATGACATAAAGTTACATAATCTCCTCTTCTATCCTGATCAGTGATGCTCCTCCATGTCTTTTTTTTTTTTTTTTCACGTAACAGTGTGCAATGTGTTTGTTGATACATTTGTTGTTGTGCAAAAACTCAAAAACTTCACCCATTTGAGTAAAATGATGGTTTTTCATCGTTTAATTGCTGTGCTGTTTGAAAGTATCAAAACAAAAAAACACTTGGGAGGGAAAAAATGCATTAAAGTGTGGAATAATCACATGCAAAAGAAAAGAAAAAGCCCTAAGGTGTTTGTGATTTTCTTCGCTTTATAAGACATTCAGATACCAAAGCTGTTGAAACCTGCAGTGACTTTTGGATCAATTCTGACACTGCTAAACCAAAACATTAATAAATAATCCAACATTATAAAATGCCAGATTAACCTAAACAAGAAAAGTTATCATGGGTGTGAACCACAGTGTATGAATATTGAGACTTTAACTTTGAAAAATGAAATGTTTTTTATCCAAACCTTTCTTTCCTTTTTGCATATTTCTTTTTTTCCTGCACTATATCGATTCCTCTTTTTTTGTCCATTTATACTCAGCCTTACTGCACTTTGTGGTTTTGACAGAGAGGGGTTTTCTCTGCTGCTGTTCGAGGATTGCCTCAGTGCATATTCTCAGTATGAATCTACAGTTATGTGGGATCACACACAGACCTCTGACCTGCAGTAACTCAGACACTCTCGAGTACACTCCACAATAACGATCAGATCATCTCTATTATGGTAATATGGGAATTCAGAGGCAGAGAACAGGGGCGTAGTTTTCTATATCATCATTACAATATATGGAAATATCTTGCTTCATCTAAATGACTCATAGGCCTTTAAATAGTCATAGTAGAGTGAGTAACTTGGTTTTTTTTTTGTTTTTGTTTTGTTGTTTTTTTTCTCCTCCGTTGGCTGTGTTGTGCCAGATTCCCATGTATCAGCCCTGGGCTTTGTAACTGAACAAGGTAGAGGTTGTGTGTTGTTGCTCAGTCCCAGAGCTTCTCTCAGGGATACAGAGCAAAAGCTGCTCTGCCCCGAGGTCATCTTCTGTCAGCTTTCAGGGAGCTATTTTTGTGGGGTGGCTGGGTGTTTTACAGTTGGTCCAGGTGCAAATATGCAAAAAAAAAAAAGAAGGTAATTACATTCTAGTGTAGAACATGGTAACTCCTGCTTTTGGTTGCCTGAAAAAATACTCCTGATATGTTTGTCATGTAGTGCCACCTCTGCACAGTCAGTGTTGGTTTATGGCCTGCAGGACACCACACACACACACACACACACACACACACACACTCAGTAGTTTTCATATTCACTGCCTTGCTTTTGGGTTTTTTTGTCACCTCAGATAACATTCAATTTGAGGCACATCCATTTGCTACCTCATTGAAACTCTCTTGGCAGCCAGAGAAGAAATTCAAACCAACTTTTACTGGTAATTAGAAAAACATCCATATCCTCATGAAAAAAATATTTTATTGACTCATTTCTTCCAGTTGAGCTGCTTATTGTTGTAATTACTAACACAGTGTGTACCTACAGGGAATGGCTAAAATGAATCTTGGAAGACAGCTTTTATGAACGGCGCAGCCTCCCAAAAAGGAGCAAATAATCCAAAAGAGCACCAAGTGAACACATTTTGTGTCATTTTGGTCTGTTTTGGTCTGTTTAGGTGTTTGGTCTTTGAGCACTAAAAATGTTTTATTATTAAAAGCAAGTTAGTACCTGAAAAAATTATCACAGGTACAACGTCAGCCCTGTCTGCCAGTGGAAAGCTGCAAAAGAAATCTAAATCTAAAGTAACACATTTAGCCCTAGTTTTCTCCCAGTTTTGCCCAAAACTATCTATTAATTAAGTAATCTGATTAAAGCCTGTTTACACTGTATTTGATCGCTTTTGAACACAATGTCAGCACGTCTAGAAATATGAGTATTTATTTTGGTCTATACAACATAACAGCCAGTTGAAGCCGCAATAATATAAGGTAGTGTTCATCAGGTGAAGTGGCAATTATGTTGACTGTTTTGTTACCATGGCACCTCTGCTATGTGATTAAGCTTCAAATCCACACTTCAGTCACATCCCGATGGCTTCATTTCTGATCCACCGTGATGTACGGAGGCAAAACAAAAACATTTATCACTTTGGAAAACGCATATTGAACAAAAGTTAGACCTCGAAGTTCATCTGCAAGCATAAGGATCTGAATGACTCTGAAAAGTATTATGAATCTGTAGAATCTGCAGGTCTTGTTGGTTCTCAGTCTGTAGTAGTTAGTACCTATCAAAAGAAAGAAAGCCAGAGCTCAACCCAGCTGAGCATTTGGATCTTTACCTGATCCAGGAGAGCCCTGTGTTCCAACTTGTGGGATGTAAGGGATTTGGTACAAACATCTTGTTGTCTGATAACTAAAACATACCTTCAGAGGACTTGTGGTAGTCCTTGTCTCAAATCAGAGCTGGTTTTGTACTAAAATGGGGACAATATTTAGCAATGATCACACATGTTTAAAGCTATACCTACCGATCTGGCATGTCACACAGCACTTAGTAAAAATTTGGCCAAGAATACCCCCCTCGCTCCAAAACCCCCGCCTGCTTCCCCTTTCCCAAGCTCTGATGCTCCCCTCCTCCACTGACGCACGCAGTGGGGAAGCAGCAGTCGAGGCAGAGGTGTCACGGTCCACTCTGGCGTGGCCGCGGACCCCTCCATCAGTAATCCAACACAACATCATCCACCTGCTGGGCTCTTTTATGATTAGGAGACCCTGTATTTAAGGTTCGGGTCTGTGGATCGTTGTCTTCACTACACCTCATCACCTACAATAAAGGCTCCCACAGAGTGGGGTGTAGTGCAAATAGTGTATCATACCAATTTCTCATGACATTGTTCTACATTTACATCATCTTGCATTGTGTGATAGTGAGTATGTGTACGTGGAGTCCGCACGGCATCTGCGGCGTTAAGTATGCCAACTCTGTGGGGGTCTTAACCCAGACTTTATCACCATCCTTCATCCATCCTCAGGTGTTGTCTCTGTTAATAAATCCATTTTCTCCTTTCGACACCTTGCGTTTGAGTCCTGTACAGTCAAACCTGTAGACAGGAGGAGAAGCACCAGTGAAATGGGTCAATGGAGTCCGATTCAGAGGCCCTGGGAACTGGTGCAGGATATGACAACGGATAACAGACAGGCTCGACCAATCATTCCTTTCAGACCGAATAAAATTGATGATCGGTCAGACTTTTATCAGAAATATATGAGAATTAAAAATTTTTTGAGTGGATTTCTTTTACATTTTAGTCTGTCACATACTTATTTGGAGAATTTTAAAACTATAAAAGAAGTGTAAAATGCCAGTGTACAGTATAGCTTTAATTGGGTTGAGGTCTGGTTGTTTCTTTTGGTACGCACTAACCACTGCAGACCAGAAACTTCCAGCAAGACCTGCAGTATTCTGACATAGTTTCTATTCATCACATTTGCCCGGTCCAGCACATCAAATTCAGGGACTAAATGTTCACATCATTTATATCCCACCCACTACAAGGCGCCGCTATTACAATATAATATTATTGCCATTTCATGTGACAATAGAGACCAACCAAACATGTTTATTTCTGCTGTAAAGTGAGCGATATTAACATGCGGGTCTATGAGAATGAGCCCCCAGTGAACATCAACTCTTGAGCCCTGGACGCTTATTTTCATTTTATTGAAAAATGTGATGCCCGTCCTTCAGGCTGTACATTTTATTCCAGTAGTGACTCTAAAAATGGTGGAATTTGCAGAAGTTGGAGGTAATGACTTTTGATTCTGCATTCATGTTTAGCTTCACTGCTTCATAGTCGGCTCCCTGTGCAGCGCCATGTGTGGCCTGTGAATACGGCTCATTAATCATAAATACCTTGAATGGTGTGTGACAGATATCGTCACAAGAGACGGAGATAAGAGCAGCTCCCCGTCGGAGACCGCCGCCTTTGATGAAGCTGCACGATTTTGGCAGTGTGCGCCTCACCTGCTGAGTGGTGAAATATGTGATGGCATTTTTTTTCCCCTCATCTTTGATTTCTTCAATTTGTACCAACAGCATTAATGAGAGTGAAAAAGTTTAACAAGAATAAGTTTTAATCAGTCACATCGCGTTGACATTGACACGGAAATGTGACACTGAATGGGCTTTAGTTTTCGGTTTATTTGTCAAATCTTTGTTGCCCACACCTGTTGTCTGGCAGATGCGGGGATTGTATTAATCATGAATACTGTCAGAATAATTAATTGTGCTGCCCACAAAATAAACTCAAAAAATCTAATATATATATAATATAACAGTCAATCAAGTACCATAACAAAACAAACTAATCAATTAAAAGTTTGGGAAGTAAACGCAATTCTGTGGGCTGTGCAGTGTTTGTTTTTTTTGTCTATTCATACTTGTTTAACAGGCAGAGTTGACAGTGTGAGATCTGCTTCCCCCTCATTTGCTTCAGTTACACATTATTACCTTGTTTTTTTCATCATAGAAAGTCCCTTCACAGTTGTGATGTGGCGTGGGATAATGATTAGCGTTATAAATATTCACCAGAGACCCTGTGTTGACGTCATATAACAGGATGTTGAACCAGTTGAGTTGCCGGCCTGCCATTTGTTTTGCTCTGACATACCTACTTAACCCTTTAACAACGGCTGTGTCGCCAGCGCTGCATTTTGCACTTTACAGGATTCTGAGCTTTCCGACATTATATAAAATTTTATGGAACTATGGGTGTAAGAAACTATCAGTTCTGTAATATATCATGATATTTCAATTCACGATACTGTATCAATGTTAAAAAGTAGTGTATCGATATTTTTAGGTATTTATTCAAATGCAGATATGGCGGCGGTTTTTTGTTTTTGTTTATTGTTGATATTTTATTTATTATTATTTAACACAGTTTTATTAATTAATGGTTATTTGAAGCATCCTAAAAACACTTTTTACTGTCAGAGAGGTAAATGTTAGTTGTTGGGTTTTTTTTGTTGGGATTGCGCAGAAATAATGTTATGATGTTAGTTATGAACTAATAGAATATGAACATTTGAGCAGAATCTTAAACTCTAATGACTGTAAAGCAACAAACAAAGAATTGCCTTTTTAACGGTATCATGATATATCGTGATATATCGCATTGTGACCCTAGTATTGTGATTTGTATCATATTCCCAGATTCTTGGCAATACACACGCATAGAAATAAGGTGGCAGAAGTACAACACAAAAAATGAAAACTGCCTGGAAATCACAAAAAATATGAACGTTCAAGACCAAAAAGCCTGTTTGAGCAGATGTAAAATAGTTGAAAACTTATATATACAATCTCACAAAGTTTCATTATGTACATTTACAGTTGTTTCTGATCATAAATTTGCTAAAACCTTATAGTCCGCTTTTTTCTTTTTTACTAAAACGCACTGTTTTAAGCATTTATCATTTATAATAATGATAATTATTGATCAGATTTTGAAAGTGAAGTTCTTCCTGAGAACAAATGTGCAAAAGAATTGGCAAAAAAGACATTTTCTGACACTGCCATTACAAAGAAGACATTAAGACACTTAGGCAGACTGAATAGGGTTAAGGTCACATATAGCTGTAATTTGCGCTTGAAATTAAACTTTAGAGACAGAATATGTGTTGCATATATGAGCAGTCTAGACTTCAAATTTTTAGTATAGTTTAGTCCAAACTGATCTTGAGTCCTGCACAATGTGTATTGTCACCTTTGAAAGCATATGAAACACTGATTATTAGTTTAGATACCATCCCTCTGCTGGAGTGTTTGCATCCTATGTCTGCCCACTTATATATTCTTTCATTTAGTTTCCTGTTATTAAAATGGGCCACAGTGCCGCGATGGCTCAGACCCCTGGGTCGGTTCTGATTAAGTCTGCTATGAAACAAAGGCAAGGTCACTTTACAGAGCAGCGTCAGGGAATACAAAAAAAAAAAAAAACCTGCTATTCAAGGAAATTACAAACTTTGAATGCTTACTCTTCTGTGTCGGGATCTTGTAATATGCTGTCATGCACAATTCTGATGCATCAATGTACAAAGGCCTGGATATGTGATACACAAGCAGGTTGAATGTTTGGGTTCTGCACAGACGGAGGAAACTTCGATGTAAAGTCCACTGTTCTGTTTGAGTTTGTTTCGGTTCCCGTTATAATACTGTTCTTGTTTAGTGTTTCATGTGACCCAATGAAACCCTCTCTGGGAGCTGTCCGTGGTACTTAACTGAGATTCATGAGGTTTTTGCATTGATTTGGTATGACTCCATCTGTGGAGAAATTAAGTTTACTACAAAGTATTTTATAGTAGTAGTTTGGAGCAGGGCATCACACAATCATAGATTATAATTGATCTTAATTTCTAACATGATCTCCTGTTCAGTGGGATCATGTCATTAAAAAAATAAATGACAGCGATGACCCATTCATCATCAACATAATTATGATAATTATGGTATTTTACAGAGGGCATTGCACTGACCTGTGTAACATTAATACTTAAGCATCTGTCTACACTAAGCTGTTTAGTTTTAGTTCACATTAACCTGCAGAGTTTGTGGAATGTGTTGTTTTGGTGCTGCTGAAGAAATAATGATGAACAATACCCCCATACAATAGCTCCGACTGAGTCCAATTTACACAGATGTTACAATGTTGTGTTCAGCAAGAGATAATGAGTAACCACAATCTAAGTAATTAATGGAAACACCGGATCTACTTTTTTTAATTATGCTCAAAGTTGTGTGCATGTAGGTAGTGTATTTTTTATCATGACATCGGTTTATATTCAAAATGCAGCATACACAAGACTATATTTCAAAGTTTTTACTTCTTTTTTTTTTTTTTAATTTATTTATTGACATTTTTTTTGTGTTTGTGCTTGTCACGGTGAGATAATTTTTAGTTTTTTTCTCACCTGCACAATTTATTATTTTTTCATCTTTGTTTTTCTTGCTTTTGTCATTTTCAATCAATAACAATATCTTTTTAATAGATATTAAAAAAAAAAATCTATATATTAGTGTGATATTAAATAGTGTGGGTTTCTAGTTTGATAGCAGAAATCAATTCTTATTTCATGCAAAGTCAAGGTATTTTTAAGGATGAAAAGGTTCAACTCATTTATATCCTAACATCCCATCATTTAGACAACATTGTACAAACATAATAGATGTGATGCACACGAAATAACTGAAGTTTTAAATAGAACCCTCAACTTTTCCAGTATTTCTCACATTTTAATGGCGTGAATCAATCTTTCCACAATATGCATTTCCTTATCTATTTCTGTCCATTAAGGGTTTATTGGAAACTCTTTACTCTGCCATTTTTTGCTGCCTGCTCTTACTGTTTGTAACAAATATGCTGTATGTCTTCTTTTAATCCCAGCTGACACAAGCTCCATTTCACTCTTAAACCAGAGCGCTTAGTTGATTATTGATCTGATCTGTTTCCACATCTGCCAGAAGGACACTCCTTTCATGTTCTCTTAAAGTTCCTTTGCACTAAGACTTTATAGATTGTTACAACTATTGATCGGTTTACTCTACCTGACCCCGTGCAAAAGCGCAAAAAAATAATTACTTAAAAAAAAAAACCCTACTAACCCCAGTCGGCTGTTGCACCTATTGTTCTGTATATTTCCTGTACGCCTTATATCTGCAAGTGCTTTATGCTATGTTTATGTCCTCTATTGTGAGTTGCTTTGGATAAAAGTATCTGCTAAATGTAATGTAAAGTAACAGATAAACCACAGCCTTGTTTTATGGCCATTTTACTAATACTAATGTTACATATTCTGATAAGGGAAGAAAGGGTTTTCTTTTGGTTGTCAACATTTCTTGACCATAAAAACCCAAATAAGCCTCTGCTTTCTTCAACTATACATTGGGAGCAACATCAGAGTTCAAACCTCAAATAAATAATGAGCTGACGTTTTTCATGGTCATTATTTATATTGATAGATAAAAAAGTTAATTTGGGCTGTATAACCGAGCCCCATTAACAGGATGGTGTTGATTTAATTATTTTTTATCAACAAAACAAATGCTCTGTACTTTATCTTGTCATGGTAGAACAGGGTCTGGCAGAAAAATACAAATATTCATGCTTCAAGTTTTTTTAAATATGTAAAATCTGGATTAAATTTGCCAATGCCGTCCAATGCCACATGAGCCTAGGGGAGCAGATGGTCTGTTGTGCTGATGTGAACAGACCAGGTAAAGAACACAAGGCAGCTCTTATTCTGCCTTAACGACACTGGCTGCTTAAGGCTTTGACTGGCAACGTCCCTGTGAGCTAGTGGCACATGTGTGGTGCTATAATCAGACAGATTTTGCTGGATTAAGTACCAAGTGGTGATGAAAAATGGCAGCCAACATGTCACCCTTCACCAGCGGGAAGAGATCCCAGCCTGCAGCTCTGGGTCCTGCCTGTACTGCCCTTCAGTTTGCTGGCAGCTTCCTGCGTCGGGCTTCAGGAAAGCTTTGTGTTTCTGTTGCCGTTTTAGCTTCGTATGCCAGCAGTGATGAACTCGAGTAAGAGTCGACCTTATCAAAGGCGGTCTTCAAACTAACATCAAGCAAAGGCATTTTTAAGGAATAACGTACATTTTCAGGTGCGGTTGAGGTTTATGATTTCTGAAGTTTATTTTTCTGAAAAGCCACTCTCTCTTGAGCCTGAATCCTTTACCTCCCTCTCTGTCTGTCTTCCTTCCTCACACACTTTCTTGCTTCCTCTGTGATTTTCGACACCCACTGCGAGCCCAGATGCCCCACACTACAGGATCAGACGAGCTCTTACTTTGTGTTTTCACGTCTTGCCAAACGCTGGTGCTTTTCTGGCAGCAGTGGTCACTGTGTGACCTTGGATTGAAATGACATGTTCACACTGATCCCTGCAGGTTAGGATCTTCACTTCTAAAAGTATCCAAATACCAGTACAATAATAGAATAGAGATCCGGGTGAATTTCTTGTTGAAAATCGCAGATGAAAGCTTCATGATAAACTATAATGTCATTGTATTGTTTTCTGCTCGTGCCATTGTTCTCCATTTGACTGTTTTCACTTTGCTGGATGCTTTCTTTGCAGCAATAAGACTTACATTTTCCAAGTGTTGAGAATCCTCTCAGTGAGACACAGTCCCTCGACAAATAAACAACAGATGCTCAAATGTCTTCTTTGACTCATGCTTGATCTTCAGTATCATGTGCCATTTTCATATACTTCAACTGTGTTACAATGTGTACAAGTGTGTAGAGCCGAGTTTGTTTTCAAAGCAGAGCATGATGTAATAAGTCAGTGATCCTGTGTACCTCAGTAGGTGGAGCAGGAACTGTTTGTTGCTCTTTGTAGAAAGCTACATTATAGATACAGACACTCTGAACCTACCAGAGTTCGCCTTGACTCTTAAGTAGCACTGCAGCAAAATGAAATCAGTGTAGTATGAATTTTATTGTAGGTGATTGGTGTAATTGTTATGTCAAAATGAGGAATTTTCTGAAAATGACAAAAAAAAAAAAATTGTAAATGACAAGTAACAGAATGTCTTGGTCTAGCTCAACGGTGTCAAACATATGGCCCCTAGGCCCAAACCAGCCTGCCAAAAGGTCCAATCCAGCCTGCAAGATGAATTTGTGAAGTGATGATAATAATAATTTTTAGTTATGTAGCACTTCTGAAGGGCTTTACAACACAGCTACAATAAAAGAGTAAGAGCACAGTAAAAGCAGATTCATTTAAATACATAAAAACAGCTCTAAATACAAGAAAACAAGTTAAGATCAGAGTAACATAAGGCAGTACAGCACAGCTCAGGGCTCATTTATAACAGTAAACAAGTGCAGAAATAACACTGGAGATATTACCAGTCAAGGATGTTGAACTCATTTTTTTATTTCAGGGACCACATGCTGTGATGTGTAGTAAAATACAAGCATAATAACCCAAAAATGATGGCAACTCTAAATGTTTTTTGGTGTTTAATAGGAAAAAAAAAACTGTAAAATTAAATTTACTAACTATCCTTTCACAAAAATAGTGAATACCTTGAACCTGAACCTGAAATGTCTTAAAACAAATATGAGTAATTTAACAATATAACCCCTGCCTTGTTACTAATAGTGATGTCCCAATCTGGATTTTTTATTTTTTATTTGTTTTGTGCTTCTGATTCAATTTTCTTTATGATAGCTTTGCCAATACTGATACTTTTTACAATGAAATTCTGATTTAACATTAAAGTCATTATTTATAGGTGATTGTGCTGTTATTGTACTTGAGATCACAATTGGGCTGAATGTGGAACCTGAGCTAAAACAAGTACGACACCTTTGACTCTTAATAACTTAGTATCACTATTTAATATCATTTTAGTAAATTAAACCCTTTGGCAGGCTGGTTTTGGTCCACAGGCCGTATGTTTGCCACCCCTGCTATAGCGTGTCTATGGACAGGGACAATCCGTCCAGGGATTATATGGGGGTGCGTTCCACACAATGGATACGCACAGACCATATGACTAACACGACCTGAAAGTGAAACTAAAAGCACTTTACTACTTCCTTCCCTAAGTCTGCTGCCATTATGCAGCTCATTTTTCTTTTCCCTACCTGCCCCTTCTTGCCCTCCCTTAGAACCGGGTCCAGTTGGCCCAATTTCATGACTAAATCTGATCAGCTGGTAGTGGTCCTTTAGATAGGATCGGGACATCCCTAGTTACTAAATGCATTTGTATATTTACTGTGATCTGGAAGTTGTTTTATTCATAAGATGAGACATAATATTGTTGGAATTGCACTTATTTTTCTTAAGAAATTTAAGGTTGTACATGGTTATTCATTTTCATTATTATATTTAATATTTCACAAAATGTGGACTATTATATACAGGTTATTACGGTCTTATTTTTACTATTCTGGCCGGCTTCAGTACACATCGTGCTCCTGAACTAAAATGAGTTTGACAGCCCTGGTCTGGTTCATACACCATATATAAAAATGCACAGTACAGCACTGCTTCCTCCCACTTTTGCTGCCGTGTGAATGCCTGATGTCTTGTTAAAACCTTTCATGCAGAGGGTATGCATTATAGACACAGGGTCAGGACACCCACCCACCAATTCACCCACATTCACCATCAATGTAACAGCGTGTCTCTGAGAGCTTTTTTAATAATGAGACACTACAAATTAATTGAGATCAGTCAAATCAGCTGCAGATCAGTTCATTCTGCCCTTTTTAACTGTAGAACACTAGCATGTTAAAACATTCATGGGTTCTAACACCCTGCATCAGTCAGAACAGATTGAAGGTTAAAGATGCACCTGCCTCACCTTGCTACACAAATGCCTCAATCACTCTGATTGCACCTTAAATCCTCAGCAATCTTAAGTAACAACTAGTTGACTGGAGCTTTGCAGCCTATTCTGCACAATCCTTATGTCTCCAAACCCACCATTCCATTCAACCGAGTCTAAAAACCAGTCTTGTAGAGATGAAGATGTAGACGCCCACATCATATGGGGGTTAGCCTTGACTACCAGCTGCTAATCCAACATAAATTGCCAGTTTTAGTCTATTCTGTTGTTGTTGTTGTTGTTGTTGCCTCTTCCAGCAGCTGTTGTGCACTTAAATCCTGCTTTTTATCGTGGTGCTACTCTCTACATTCACAGCGGGCGCACTTTTATTCAGGCAGTTTCTAACAATTCCCAAGTCCTGTGGCATTACCAAGCACCCCTGCTAGTCATGCGATATGCACTTCAGACATGTTAGAACAGCTGGGGACTAATTCTGAAATGAGGACGGACGATTGTGAAACGGTCTCTGAAAACAATCATGGACAGAGATGGCTTTTACTTTAAAACACTGTCAAAATGAAAACATTGCTTTTCCTGTGTCCGAAATAGAATTACTACATCCAGTACTGTATCCCAGTATGTCCTGTTGCATGTGGAAGTATTTTGTTTAATCCAAGTCAGCATGTTTTTTCTAAATGCCAAAACCTATACATGTGAGGGTATTAAAATTATCATTAAAGGAGTATTTTATATAGTATTAATAGTCCAAAGTTTCGATAGCAGGAGGACATCATGTACCAGAACATACTAAGGACCAACAGACGTGTAAAACTCATTGTTTACATACATGTTATATTATAGTTTTGACTGATCAAAATAAAACTGTACCTTAACAACCTTCACCTTCTGCATTAACTGATAGTTTACATTATCACTCTGTTAGCTTAGCTCTGTTTTTAGCCACAGTAAAACCACAAGTCACCTTTTGTTTTCTGTTCAGTTTGTGTTGTCAGTAGCTTCACTAAAGATCTGTGTGTAGATCAATAAAAGGCAAAGCTATAAAACTTACTTATTTTCACTTAAAAAATAATAAATAATACAAATACATTTCTGGTATGTAATGTGCTGTGAGTTAATAAAAGATTTAAACAAGATTTTGATCTAAATAAGACTATATCTTTTAATTAAAAACAGAGGATTACTAATAAAAGCACTGGTATCCTCTGCCACGGATGTAAATTTGATTTAAAAATAGTATTTAATTTGAAGATATAATGGAAAATGGATATCTACATGAAAGATTGTATGAACTGTATCATACTGCATCACATCAGACATATTTATTACCTGGTACAGGGGAGAGATGGACACTAGCGCTACTACAAAGAGAATGAGAACATCCTGGTGTTTTTTCTCAGTCTGTAAAAGTACAAACCACACGTGTCCTTCGTCTTTGTCTGCACAGGCCACTAAAGAGCTGAAACCATATGACAACAAGATCATCGAGTGCACCTTCGCAAACAACAGCTGGGTGTTCATGAGGCAGAGAGTCGACAAGAGCTTCCCCAACTCCTACGACACGGCAATGGGTGAGACTATGTCCTTTGCTGTCCCACAGTTGTTTATTAATGTCTCACAGTCGTCTCTGTATCGACCAGAGTGAATAACAACCTGCGATTAAAGGCTCGTTTTTCAGGCTCCTGCGTTTAGGGGCAGATGTTGTGTGTATTTACCACAAAGAGGCACACACACACACACAGTCTGGCCTTGTATTTAGTGCCCAGATTTCTCTTTTCACTTATTTGGGACAAATTGTTTTCTTCGTCTAGTCCCTTTTGAACCTAAAACGATCTAAACAATTTCCTGTTTAATGCTAAGTTTTATCAGTTGGACAGTTCCTTTTTTTTGTTTGTTTGTTTGTTTCGAGCAGAAGAAAAAACAAAACCTTTTTATAGGTACGAGGAACTACTATCAGGGCAAATTTATAAATAAATAAAGGTGATCAAGGCAATATAGCAATTGCTATGTACGCTAGTAATTCAAAATAAATTCAATGTGTACTGTTCAAAAAGGAGCGGCAAGAAGAAAACGTATTAAACCCCACCCACATCTCACATTTATACAACACAACACATTACTTTTGCTTCCTTAATATAACGTTACATCTGTTTACAGTCCTAATTATGTAGATAACAGATTAAGAAAACTCATATACGACTCAACTATACGACGTCGCTTTAAGCAGCACTAATCAATACTTTCCGTTCGCATTAGATCATGATTTGACAACTTGTAATCTAGGACAACTTGTTCATTAACATACTAATAACTAATCATCTCCTGACTCGGCTCTCTACCCTGTGAAGGATTTTAGAAGCTTTGAGCTCATTATTTTTCTTTCCCGCCCCGCAGCCTTCCACTGTTTACTCTCATATGCTTCATTAGTTGCTGAATCAGGCAGTTGTTGCACATACATACCTATGTATACAGGATTTATTGATGAAAATAAAAAAAAATATATATATATTGAATATTGATAACTATTTATTACGTTAATCAGTATTCTGGATTTTTTTTCCTTCTATTTTTATTAGTGAATCACTTTGATTTTTATCTCTTGAGGTTAAATATGTTACATCATCCCTTGGGAAAATAGGTTTCGTTGCAGTAATCATTCTTCAAAAAACGTACAACTCTTAAAACCGTCTACATGCAGTAATAATTAATGAAGAAAATGCAAAACTAGAAGCTTTATTTGCGCAACACGTTCCTAAACTCTGGCATCAAAGTGTATAAAACGGTAGTCAACTCTACAAATCGGAGCAATAAAAAAAAAAAGGAGCCGAAGCAAGAGAAAATGTACTTAAAGAATGAATTGCACTTTATAGAATAAGATAGAAAAGATAGTTGAGGTTTACATCTGGAGGCACATGGTGGCTGCAGCCTCAGAGTCCCGATAGCAAAAGCACCTTTAATCTAAAATCTTGATGAATAACACAATATTGCTCCTGGAGGTGATAATAACACTGTTATGTTTAGAAAAATACAAAACAACCATTTACATGATCCTGCGGAAAATAGTTCAATATCCATTAAATAGTTTAACATTCTTTTAAGCACATATAATGGAGGTGGAAATCTACAAGTGTTTATTAATTTGTCCGTGTTTATCAGTGACTTCTGTTGATTTATTTTTATTGCGGCTTATTGCATGGGTCTAATGTGAAGGACACTTTTGAAATGTAAAAATGAAAATGGGAGATGTAATAAAGTGGAAATAGTAGAGGTCGCAAACAGGAAAAGACTTCAGAATTTACAATCTAGACTTCTATCTCTTCCTCTCTTTTTTTTCATCATCATCATTTTTTCTAGTAGCAAAAACAAGTTCAACATTCCCTACACAAGAATTTATTGGGAAGAGGTGCTTCTGTCTGTGTTGCCATGGCAATGCTATGCAACTCTTGTATTCATCAACACCTTATACATGTATATCCGATTATATTTAGCTGTTTTCTTTTTATTCAGAGAAGGTATATTTTTTCGATGTTACCTGCTGTCTCTCTCTGTTAAATCAGCTGTAAATTACACTAAAAAGACACCAAATTTATTGTTTAATTACTTTTTGTACCTATCATTTTGATGTGCTGAATCCAAAAATCATATTGGTTTTGCTCAATCCGAACAACTTTGTGAACTAACCTACATATTTTTTCTTAACATGTAGGGGTATTTTCACGTCATTGAAGTTTGTAATATTTAATTAATACATTCTGTTTGAAAACAATAGATTTCTCTCCTACAACCTTCTTTGGGTGAGAAATATTAACGAAAAACAAATGATAAAGTCACAAAAATGTAAACAATTTAGTCAGAATATTGGATTTTTCTAAATCAAATTATCATAAAAACCTGACCTGATTGAGAAAAATGGATGTTATTTTTGGATTCAGTGTAAAATGGTGCTAATTCAGTTGAAAAAACATAGACAACTTCCAAAATAATTAATTTTTTGTCGATCATCTAGTTTGTTTCTTATCTCTTGGTTACCTTGTTAGGATTCCTTATCCATGAATATTGGTTTTAATATTTTTGGTGTGAGCCTCTGGGCCTTTTCTTTTATCAGTGTACCCTTCAACGTGCACTGTTAAGTCACCAACTCTACGCTGAACTGACCTCACATGTGTGGACATGCCTGTCTTTGTTTTGTTTTTATGCAGGTAAACTGAATAACAACGCAAAATGAGAATCCCCTAAAGGTCACATGATTGTTAGATTGTTAGTGTTGGTTGACAGAGCACTTATGATTTCAGTTTGGGCTCTAATTATTACTTTATAATCTTATTTTTATAACATCAAAACTGACGCTAACAACACAAAGGTCCTAATTTCAACCAGAGCATTTCATAATTTAGTGAATGTTTTTGAATTTATTTTTTAATGAAGGTTCCTGACTAAGTCAAAAAGCCTGGATGCATTAAAACAAATGTTGCATTCATTTATGCATTTAAAACCTAATATGGGTCAATGGCAACCCTAACACAAGAAAAAGGTTAAATGGGAAAATATCTAAAGTAAGCTAACAGCGAAATTAAAGGTCACGTTATTAAGAGACGATTATGAATTTTGCCTTTTCTGTTTTCTCATCCCTGGTTTTAAATGAATGAAGTCTCTGCTCTCGGCTAATCCATTGTTTTGTTACATTAAATGATTGATTGTGACGAGAAACAAATTGGCCCAGGCTTATTAAGTTAAAGTGAAATGTGAAAAAGGCACAAAAATATATATACCTGCAGCAACTTTTGGATGCAGTTATGCTGCGTTTTACAATTTCCATTAACCTCGTCTAATGGAATACCTGGCCACAAAATGTCCATTAAGTATTGCCGCTAGTTTTCTGTAGGGAATACAGATGCATATTTTGGGTGAGGAGTAGAAAAAAATATAGTAGTTTGTTCTTTTTCAAGTTCACAAGTGCAGTCTCTCCAATACTGCATTTTTAATATTACAGCATTTGCATTCCTGTAACTCCTGATCCATCTACAAAAATGAAACGGCTTCATAAAGCTCAGATCCTGAGCTTAACAACAGTATATGACATTTTAAGGCAGCTATGTCGGACTCTGTTACAAGTAGATTCTTCCACACAGGCTAAAAAATGCCTGAAAATTGTAATAATAATAATAAGAAGAAGAAGAAATAAATAAATTCATAATAATATGGATACTAATCTATCCAAGACCAAAAAGCATGTCGCACAGATGTAAAATAGTTTGAAGTTTATTTTTAAGTTTCTGATAATACATGTGCTAAATACTTCATGTCCGTTTTTTTTCTATTTTAGTAAAACACACTGTTTTAAGCATTAATTATTTATAACAATGATAATTAATGGCCAGATATTGAAAGTTATGTTCTTCCTGAAAAGAAATGTGCAAAAGAGTTGACAACAAAGACATTTTATGACACTTTTATTGCAAAGAAAACATGAATTCACCAATGCGACCTGTTATAATGGCAGTTTTAAACATATGGTTCGGTACAGGGGTCGTCAGCGCGATACGTTTTCAGTACGGTGAAGGAGACCAATTCCATTTACAAAATCTTTATTATATATAATATCATAATAACCGATGCAGTGCGACGCTATTATTTTGTCGACTTGTCTCTCTCCCTATTGACATAACTGACAGGGAATTAAAAATGCTCCTCAATGGGAGACCTTAGCGGAGAGGGAGGGTCTTCCACCTCTGACCTACTTACATACTGATTCACCTTCAGCATGTTTATGGTGCACGGACCGTTTAGACGTCATCCTAGGATATCAAATATTGCACACGAGCTTCGCTTGCAGCCACCCTGCAAGGTTTGTGTAGTAAGGCGAGTTATTGCGTTCTTCACATAGGCTGCATGTATTTGTCCGGTTCGCCTTGCTATTGTATTGAAGGTCCTGAACCGAAACAGTTTGGTACCAACGAATGCACCGTTACGCCCCTAGTCACAAATAACCTCCTGACACACAGCAATACATTTTTGACCTCTGTAGGGGGATAAAAGTTTCATGGTTTTACTTTAAAAATGCTGTCCACTGAAAAGGACATTCTATAAAAAATACCAGAAAAGCACTCGGAGAGCGCAGACCTCGGCCAAGTGTAACATCCCCCCACCACCACCATAAATATTAGTCCCTCATTTATTTGGACAGCATTTTAAGATTCTTAAGTCCATGGA
>JAPSES010000098.1:3068939-3081099 GCA_029822895.1 Maxillicosta whitleyi | reverse complement strand
GGATCCAGGTGTGTTATGAGTTAACAAGGATTTCTCATAATCAGATAACTTATCTGAAAAACCCATAATACTGTTTATATGATTACGCGAACGATCAGATAACTCCAGGAATCAAATAAGGATCAGATTTTTTTTGTGTGCAATGTAAACAAAGTGATTTATTGGGGATAGATAAAGTGTAAATGTAATTGATGATGGTGATTATTGATGCGTATGCAACATAGAAATAAAAACAGGAATGTGCTGGAAAATGATAACAACTTTATGGACTACAGTATGTTTTAGCTAGTTATCTTCTTAATTGTCAGAGGTTTATCCAATAACTTAATGTCATCTACCATATTTTTTTTCTGTAAATAGTAGAAAAGTACAGGTTATGATGTAATATGTTGTTTTAACCTTGTAGACCCAAACGTCCACCTTTAACCCTTAAAGACCCAAACGTCCACCTTTAACCTTAAAGACCCAAACATCCACCTTTAACCCTTAAAGACCCAAACGTCCACCTTTAACCCTTAAAGACACAAATGTTAATTTTTAACCCTTAAAGACCCGAACGTCCACCTTTAACCTTTTAGATCCAAGCGTCCACTTTTAACCCTTAAAGATCCAAATGTCCACCCTTAAAGATCTAAAAATCCACCTTTAACTGTTAAAGACCCAAAAGTCCTCCTTTAACCCTAAAAGACCCAAACGTCTGCTTTTAACCCTTAAAAAAATGTCAAATGCAGTGCTTCATCTTTTCATGGTCATTAGATATGACCATATTTGGACATTCAGAGGCTCCGTAGTTACCGTGGAAACACCATCATCTTCTCCTTCGTTGATTCAATGACAGTGGATGGACACACTTCAGTTCATGACGGATTGTCCTGAAAAAGACACTGTTTATTCAATTTGATCTGTTTTTATATAATAACCATCAAATTTAATCTGAGCTTTAATGAACATCTACAGGATCAGTGAAATAAATATGAGAACATACATGACTAACACTGAAAAAAAAGACCACAAAATACATAAGATAATATTACAACAAAGGTAATAAACCACTCGAGGATGGTTGAATATAGAAAAAAACATCATGTTTTAACTGCCACAAATGTCACACTGGGTCCTTATGGGTTAATCCTTAAATAGTATGATAAAAAGGGCTGTGAGTTAATGGTGCATTGATTTGGGACTTTGCCTCTGCCTTTGTACAGGTGAATTGCAGGTGGATGGCATCATACAACTGATTTTAACCGCAGTGAAGAAGCATGCCGCTTACTGCAGTGCAATGTTGTGGCTCATTAATGTCTTAATTGTGTCTTAGAACCCGGTAATGGTCTCCGATACAGAAGAATAAACTGTGTTGGGCTTTAGGTGAGTGCAATCACATCTTGTCGAGAAGTCCAAACAGACCCCTTTAGGAGCTGACACGCTTTTAGCAAACAAACTAATCATCCTAAAAACATATTGATTCGATTATGGAGATGTTAGAAGTGTCGGATGAAGGGTTGAAAGGACATCTGGACAAGGATTAAAACAGGATTATGCAACCAGCGTTCAATACGGGATCAGCAACAGATGACGTTCGTGTGTCGGGGCTCACACAGGGACATTTAGCTGATGATCCTGGTCATGGCTGCGTCTTTTCTGTGTTGCTTTAATGAGGAAAAAAATCCTAAAGAGGCAAGAGCTCATGAAGAAACAGATGTCGAGAGAGGGCAAATTATTTCAAATGGCTGGAGCTTCAGTTATGTCGTGACAGGTTATCGAAGCCGGGGCTCGGCAGTGGTGGTTTTGAAGCTTAGACTCGGAGTAAACAACATTATCTATTTTATCCGAGGATGATCAGGTACTGACAGTGTCTCTTTATCTCCTCAGTTAGACAGTACTTTAGATAACCACCTTTGAGATGATGCTTAGTCAAACAAAAGCCCCAAATCTGTTGTTGGTGTGTTGTGCACCATGCTCGGAGACATTTTTGACTTCACTTTATCAGACTTTATCAGACTTTCTGTTGAGCTCATATTGACAGTTGCAGTTCGGAGCTTTACAAACAGCAGCCACATAATGATATTATATTAGACTAAATTTTTTTTGTTGTTGTTGTCGTGCTCTGGATTCTATTTTTGTAAATTTAAAACCCATCACTCCACACACTATCTTTTATCATTCTGTTTAACCTTTGTTTAACCTTTCCGAAATGGTCTATCATCATTTAATATAACATTATTACGCTTATTTTTCAGGTTTTTCTTGTTATTCACATAGTTTGAAAAGATAGTTTGTAGATGTAAACATTTTCATTGTTTAATTTTACTTTTGTTCACACTAAAACATACAGAAAAGTTTTGAGTTGACATTATTTATATATTATTATGTTATTATTTCACTGGTCTGGCCCACTTCAGAGCAAATTTAGCTGAATGTGACCCTGGCCTTGAACTAAAATGAGTTTGACACCCTTGTTGTAGAAGATGATGGTGTTTCCATGGTAACTACGGACCAATGTCCAAATGAAAAGATGACAAACTGTATTTTACACCAATTATTTACATGAATTGATAGGATTAATGGATCAACAGGTATTAAACAGTTTAGATCAATAGATGGTTTTCATCACCAGTTGCTGTTTGGGTCTTTATGGGTTAAAGAGTATTTGGCTTTGTGCTGGATTTCATTTAACAGTTTCTGATAAATTAAAACTCTAAAAACAAAACAAAAAAATCTAGTAAAACTCTGAGTTTGTTTGTGCATTTTGTGTGTGTGTGTGTGTGTGTGTGTATACTTCTAAAAATATTCAACCATCACTTGTTGTTCTAATATATATTAATCTCCTGACAAATGGTAACCCCTCTGTTGTTCTACTCGTCAGCTCGGTAAATCACGTCAAACCTCCACCTCCTCTGTTTTGAAAAGTAAAAAAAAAAAGTGTCTGTACCATGACAGCATGGTGCGCACATTGTGCTAAGGATGTAAATAGCACAAGGGGGACGATGACAGTTCTCCCTCCCCTCCCTCAGCTTGTCCGTCACATCATCAGCCTTCTTCCCACTCCAGCCTCCCCAGCTTTCCTGCATCACTCAACCTCATCTCTATCTTAGACAACACCTCCCACCCTCTGAGTGTGCATAATGGGTCCTACTGCACAAACACGCTGCCGTCACAGTCCAATGGTCTGGGTTAATCTATAAGTCATCAAAGTGCCCGTTTCTGCACATATGTCTACTAAGTGTCTCCTCTTTTTCCATGACACGTAATTGCATTTGTCAAATTAAAGGAGTTTATAAGTTGTTGTTGAGAAGAGATAAATCAAGCTATAATTATGTACTCTAACACACACACACACACACACAAAGTGTCAGTTTTCCCTGTACACAATGTGCAGTATATTTCCCTCTGTGGTGTTAAAATGATGGGCAGATTCAGCTCTGAACATGTTGTACAATCTAAATATATGGTGTAAAATCTACTTGGCAAAAGTGTTGTAGTGTGTATATAAAACACACACCACAAATTCTCCTCTATGCATAATAATTTGTCCATAATTTCGTATATTTCCAATTAGACTTCCAGAGCTGAAATCTCATGTTTGACTTCAAAAGCCAATTTGTTTCCTATTTAGACTCTTCTTTGTTGGAACATATTGTAGTAGCTGCCGCTGCACAAACCCACTTTCCCCTCCGAGTAATTAAACTGTCCGGCCTTATCTTATCTTCATCTGCATTTCAGCAGAGAAGAAAAATCTCATTTTAACGACCATTTGGTGTAAACGCAATTCTGTCCACCCAGTGTGGAATGCATACTAATGCTAGCGTTGAAAACAAACGTCTGTGTTGCTGAAGTTTCAACGTGTAATAAGAGTATCACAGATTCATTGGGAGCCATAAAAGTTTATGTTTTGTCTGTGGTATTCTCTCTCAAAACGATCACTTCAGGAGCGACAGGTACAACAGGAAAGAGTTTAATGTGAAAACAGACTTAAGTGCACGCTGAGGAGTGTCTCACCACGTTTAAACACTCGCTCTATTTGTGCAAATTAAATTCATGGAAGGAACTTATGAGAGCGCTCAGTCCACAAAGTACCAGTAAACAGCAGCAGACGATGCACTGTGTGTTTTTCAGACACCAGGGTTGATCATTTCTAGGCTCTGAACTCTTACACGCTGAGAGCCATTCAGAGCTGCCAAACTGAAAAATTACCTCGTCCAAATTCAAAGCAAAAATGTACTGTTTTTATTTGTCTGGTTTTTGAGCTTCAAGTCAGGGTGATGATGATAACTGTGTCTGCATATGGATTAAAACTGCAAAATCTGGCGTGTACGTGAGTCCAGGACGGGGGAGCGGAAAGGTTATTGCGGGGGAGGGAATTAATTATGTGTGCTGATTAGCAATAATCTGAGACTGTGAAGCAAAAAACAGCTCTGTCTGTAAAAATGATACACACACACACACACACACACACACACATATATACATACATACATGAATGCATTTCCCATAGATATCCAGATCTGAAGAAGTCAGACGTATTTCTTTACTGGTTTTTAGTCACTTCAGTAAATTGAGGCATAAAAGGACTGAAAGCCAAATACATCATGATGCACTTTGTGGAAGTTGCATTTAGTGAAGAAATGGAACTTTAAAATGAATTCAGACATTCTGTCTTTAATATGAAGTTACGTGAGAGGAGTCTAACCTTTCCATGAACAGAAATGCAAATCAACACAACAGTGTAAGGAAACTCAGTGAGCACAGGCTGTTACTAAGACCGATACTTCACTCTTTTTGTTCCACAAAATTATAAAACCACCAATTATAACCAGTTGTTATAACCTCGTTATTGTTCTGCATTTTTGGGAAGGAAGTATTGAAATGGAATAAACATCCTACCGATGACTATATTTCAGTTATTCTCCTCTTCCTCTTTTTTTCTGTTTCCATTTTCTGTTCCTTTTGCTGCATGAAATACCAAGTTAAATGCTCAGAACCAAATGGGTCTCACAGTAGCTTCAGGACACACCTGCAGCATGATCCACCCTCCAAATGGTTTAGTTTGCATATGTTAGTATGAGCGGTGTTGAAGTAAGTGTGTTGTTTCCTGTTGCTCAGTCTGTCGTGTTGCATCTAGATACAGTGGTGTTAAAGTTCAGGGGTCACATACAGTACAATGTGACCTTAAATGGGCTGGACCTTTTAAACAATAGGCATAATAACCTGTCAATGATGACACCTATAAGATTGTCTTTGTTTCAGTGTGAAATACAGTAAAATTACCTAATGAAAATGTGAATGATCACATATAACCAACACAAACTGACTAGCAGTGCCCCCAGCTCCCTCTAAGGGATTCCAGGCAAAACTGTTCCCTGTAACGGTCCCTCAGTGGTGGAACAAACTTCCAGAAGCAACAAGATTAGCATCATCTCTCTCAACCTTCAAGAAGTACATAAAAACTCACCTCTTTCATGACTATTTACTGCAATGATGTCTGAGCTGCACAGACAAAGGGTAGACTCTAAGGTGTGTGTGTGTGTGTGTGTGTGTGTGTGTGTGTGTGTGTGTGTGTGTGTGTGTGTGTATGCCTACCCTACTTGTCCCTATACATAAAAAAAAAAATTATTAACCCCAGTTGGCAGTTGCACCTATTATTCTGTATATTTCCTGCACACATTGTATCTCCAAGTGCTATATACTATGTTTATGTCCTCTATTATAAGTCGCTTAGGGTTAGGGTTAGGTCTGTCAAATATAATGTAATGTAATGTACAACCTCAAATTTCTTTAAAACAAAAAACAAAACAAAAAAAACAAGTATAATTTTAACAATGTTATGTCTCAGTTTATGAACCCAATGTACAGATCACAGTGGATCTACAATTGCACTAAACATTTAGTAACAGCCCTAATATTGTTTAAATTGCACTTATTTTTTAAAATACATTTCAGATTATTCATATTACTCACGTTTTATTGTAAAGTGATTGCTTGTAAATGTAATAATATGGAGTTGTGATGCTATAATTTTACTTGATATCACATTGGGCTTATGTAGCCTCTGCACTAAAACATGCTTAATCCTCTTGATTCTTAATATCATTAGTGCAATTTTTGCTTTTCACAAATTCATTTCACGGCTTAGATTGGACTGGTTTTAGCTTATTTTTGACATCCATGATTTAGACCATTCTCCTGAAAATGGTACACTTTTATCAATATTTTAGTTGTAGAAGGCAGGTCTGCTCAGACCTTTGTAGTATTTTTTGTTGTTGTTGTGTTGTTTTTGTGAATATTTAGCCTCTGCAAATGGAAATGTTCCATTAAAACAAGTTCTCAGACTCTTTACAAAGACACAGTTGTATTTTTGGCTTAACCCCATCCAAGATGATTGTTATTAATGTAATGAAATATAAATTGGTTGCAGAATTTTCCCCAATCTAGAATAATATGTCCAGACAAGTTTCTCCGATGTTGGCACAACATATAATTATAATCATAATAATAATAAAAACTTGATTTGTATAGCACATTTTACAAAGTGCTTTACAGACAATTAAAAGGGCACAACAGCAGGATACAAGATGTAAATAAAGATACTAAAACAGGAACAACACAATAAAACAGATACATTAAGCATCATGTATTTAAAAAAACAGCTAAAACAGGATCACATCACATAAGAGCAAGTCTATAAAAATGTGTTTTAAGAAGTGATTTAAAAGACGTCACTGATTCCACAGCCTTATCTCCTCGGGCAGGCTGTTCCAAAGTCGGGGGGTTCTAATGGAAAAGGTGTGGTCACCTTTTGATTTAAGCCTCGACTTTGGAACAGCCAGGAGCCCGGTGTGGAAATGCATTTGGCTACTTGTTGTAATATCCTTTCAAACAGCAGACTAAAACCCTTTACACATCAGGCCTGTTTTTTTCCCTGTAATTAATTCACACATAAGGACTTTTTTGCCCATGAGTGCTTTCACACAGGACAAACATTTTGCAGCAAAAAAAAAAAAAAAAAAATCCAAACATTCACAGCACAATTACAGGCATTAGCCAATCATTTTTGTGAACAGGGTGTCATGTGACAAAAGTGATGGAGTCAGAGTTTGATTTCCACCTTAGGATGAATGAGAAAAAAACATATCGATGCCACCAAATGTAATAAAACTGTCAAACTATATGAAAACATTTGTTTGTTTTTTTTTTTACAGAGAACTAATGTCAAGAATCCACTTATATTTGTTTGTTTGTGTGCATATGTTAAGATTGTTGTAAGTTCTTGTGGCCTTGTTGATTGTATGTGCGATCTTTGTTAAGTGTAATCTTTAAACAAACAAACAAACAAACAAAAAAGCATGAATGAGAAAAATGGTAAAGACAAGCAGAATAACTTTTATTGACCAATGTGAACACATAAACAGAATTTGGCTTCGGATTTTCTTCGCTTACAACGTACGATTCCTACATAAACTCAAACACACTTATACATAGACCTAATATAAACAAAGATTCGGCGAGAGACAAGGACAATGGCTTGAAATTTACAGAGGACTTTTACTATTATAATATGTACAGAGTGCAAATTGGAGTTTTTGTGCAGGAATCCAGTCTATTAAAAATATATGTTTATGTGTATGTTATTAGTCAGTTTTATACATAGTGTAAATATAATGAAATAAAAGATAATGTGTGGATCAGCAAACACTAAACTATCAGGGTAGTGAAGAGTTTTACTCCATATGTGTCTTTATTTGGACACTGGACCCATAGTAACAGAGGACACTGGATTGGACAGACTGGAGACACACTGTACATGAAGCTTCAAGTAAAGATGAATCCATCACAATTTTTGTTGAATAACCTGGAGCGAATATATTCTAATCTTTTATTGAACAACTCCCACCTGTTGCATACATGCATCATTAAAGGTGTGAATAGTTTTAATGCGAAATACCCACCCACAAATGTTTCATTAACGTCTAACTTTTGTTTTCAGTGTGAAAATGTGCAATCACTTACAATCAATGTTGAGTCAGTGGATGACTCTGAAGTAGGCGCAGGTATTTATCGACTCCGACTCATCAACAAAGAAGCACAACACACTGATGTACTCACTATTTTCTCACTATTTTTCAACCACAACTCTCTCTAAAAAAAAAACATACATTATTTATTGGTGTATTTAGTCAGAAACAACATGCTAAGGCCGGTTTGTTCTTTATAAAGTGTATTTCTGAGGCGCTTAAAAAGAAGCTACAGTTCCAGGTTTTTGTATGCGGTCGAAAAATCAAATAGAAAGTGTGAAACAAAACATTGTATCTTACTTGTCACCCTTTCTATTTTCAAAACTAAAGTAAAAACCTGTATGTTTACATGTGCTTTTACCTGCTGCTAAACTGCTGAACTGTTGATAAATCACTGTGTTCCTTAAACTGGTACTGTAATGATGACTTACTTATGCTCTTTATGTGATCTTTTATTAATGTTTTAAATCTATGATGTTTTGAATCTATTTTTAATGTTTTTATTTCTTATTTTTATAACTTGTACTGTTTTTATACTTTGTCCTGTGCACCAATTGGTTTGTAAAGCACCTGCGTATGAAAAGTGCTATATAAATTAACTTGACTTGACTTGTTTTTAACAGATTTACTTACGCTTAATGAACCTGGTTGTGTGCGATAATGTTAGGTGTAACAAAATAAAATGATCCCAGGATCTGTTCCAAAATGCATGGCGTCCACTGTTGGCCAACACCTCACCGTCCACTTATTTTCATGAAAATAAATTAGTAGTTTTGTGTAATCCTTAAAGGCATGTGGATAAATGCACACGGTCACATAACCTTCTGTATAAAAGGTTGTATTGTATTTTATTGTATTGCCTTTCTTTCTGTGCTATAGATAAAGGACAAAGGAATCACTGAAAACTACTTACAGCCTCAGAAAAGTCCAATAGTGGAACTGGAGCTCTGCACGCTCACGTGTTCCGCCATCTTGGAAAATTAGGTCACGATGAATACTGCGTGAGGTGCTCAATCAAAACAAACGCGTGAAGCTCTGATCCGCAAATTTAGCGCACTGTCATCGCCAAAAGTTGGTTCAACTGTTGAAAATGATCAGATTGATAACAGTCTTTTATAGGAATTGATACGAAGGCTTTTAAATTTATGACATTTTGAATTTTGTGCCTTTTGTGTCACTTTAATTTCAAACCCAAGACAGTTACTGAAGAGACCAAATTCACATCTGTATTATTTCTGGAATTTAACAGGTTTAATTGTTAATTATATTTTTAAAAAAAATAAAAATAAAAATTTTCGCATTTAATGAACAGGGGGCTGCTTGGCGCCTTTGTTAAGTGAAGATACAGGCCTCTTCAGGGAAAGGCTGGCATTCGCACAGTGCTGTGCCTTTTGTTCGACAGTTTCTGGACACATGAATGACTGCAGCCACTCGGTGCTCACACTCCAGCTGGGATCAGCTCTTCATGACCATATCTGTCCAGAGGCCTGTTATTGAGCCACATGCTGTAGCAGCACCAACATCTCATTCAAAGGGATTCAGTTGCCATGACGCCCAGGCTTAGCCTTGGTTCACATAACAGATGTTTACTGTTTTCTACAAATTTTTCTTTTGTTCTTTCCCTCCTCACCTTTCGTCAAGGAGCTGTAATGCACCATTTGTGCGTGGCTCAGTAACACTTGTCTGATCACGATGTGCTGGGCTGGAATATACGCCCACTTCAGCTCTACCGCGCAGCAGAGGAGGCATCCTTGCACCTACTGGATGTCCCTGGGATAATTGGCACAGAACATCTTGTTATTGGCCCCTTTTTGGTGCAACGATGCCTGTTGTGAAGTCTTTCCCTGTGGAAAAAATGATTATGTTCTGTTGCTTTGTCTGTGCTCAACCTTGGCTGTGTCATGTGACTAGTCATTTCAATCCTCACTGGTTGTCATGCCAACAGTATATCTAAGGCAACCTTGCAAGTTCACTAGAGACGGGATGTTTGTACTTCACAGACAGGCAGGTAGATGGATTCAGCAGGTCAGATTTAGAAGGTTTAGTCTTAAAAGTACTTGTAGTTTTTACATTTTTTAATATTTACCATTTTTAAAGACACATCTGAAGTACGTGTGACCAATACTTCAATCACTTTACAGACCTCATTTCCGTATAGACATTCTGGTTCCATTTAGATTTTCTGAAGTTATCTAGTAAAGTAAGTATTTTGCAGGCTGTAGATTTATTCTGATTATGGAAAGTTTGCCTTCAGTTTTTGTAAAACCAAACACACATGGAAATATCTCTGCAGACTCATGTTTTCACTGGACATTGTCCTGTTTTAATTCCTTTAGTTGCTTTCATGCTTAATATCAAAGCAAAAGAGTGAAGCCTATTTTATTTACGAGGCTTAAATATAATTTGAATCAATGATAGAATGGTCCACACATTGTGTATATTATGTATATTATTATCATTATGTGCACATGCATTTTTTAGAGGTAGTTCTCTGCAAGATACAAATAATATAAATTTAAAACACTCAAGAATATGTACATCAATATGAGAGACACTAAAGAATTAGTGTATCAAGACTATATGCAATATATCTAGAAAGAAATGTAAAATATGCCTGTGTGCCTTTGTGATGTTTCAAACCTTTCTTGCATGAATTATAAAAACCTGAGGTTTTTTTTGTGCTTTGTTACTCCCACATAGAGCATAAAAAAGATGCTGTGTTCTTTTTGTCAGTATCCATTATTTTGAGTCAATCTTGTGGATGACTTAACCTCAAACCCATATATGTTAAAATATTGTAATATTAGGATTTAATGGTTGTCTTATAAAATATAACCTGATACGGAGTAGATATTTTTGCATCATATTTCTATACATTGTGCCAAAATAAAACGTTTGATTAATTATTATAGTTAATTAATAATTACTATAGTTATTTCATTTATTTTGGTTGTAATCAGAAGCATCTTTAATCACAATGTATGGGAAGACACACTAGGAATTATTTGCTGATAGATGTTATAAACAAGATGAAATAATCAGTGTAAGAAAAGAAACTCATTCTTTATATACACTACTTATAATTCATACATCAACACTTGCGTCTTTGTCAGTTTTGTCCCTTATGCAACTTATAAGAACACTTGACTATAGTCATAAACCACAGTAGACACAATTTAATGTCAGTACTTTTCATATTCTGATTTATTGCCTTTATGTGATGAGATTGCACATGTTACAAGCCCATAATTACATTTACTAAATTGAACTTCATTTTTTTTTTAAATTTATTCTCACTTCATTGGGCTCCAGTTTTGTCACTGAGGTAACATCTTTTCATAGACAAAAAAGTTACTGGATTCAATATTACAACTATCAATATTGTGATCACTTTTTAATAGGTACCTCGGGAAGCACAGCTAGAGATATTTGGGTATTATTTCATCCAAATGTGGTTTTATTTAACACTTTCACTGCCATGAATGCTGATGGATCTCATGAGTGATTTATCAAAACCTGCTCTAATGGGGAGGTGGCACATTATGAGGAAAAAGGTCTGGAAAGTTTGGTGCTTTTTAATTTGGGGAAGTGGATTAGTGCTGAAATGAAGCTGCAATTATCTGGAGTGTTTTAAGCAAGATGAATGATTAGTAATGCCTTCAAAAGGCCTCCTGGCATCAAAGTGCATGAAATTACCATAACTAATTAATTCTCGTGGAACAAAACATGCAATTATAAATGTAATGCTTCTTTAAAATTCTAATTCACATGTAGCTTTTGTTTGTAAGATTTAATGAGTTATAGCCTGAGGCATTCCTGAGTCAGATGGGACATGTCATCCCCCCACAACTCTGGGGTCGGACCAAAGGTCTGGTCCCAGTCAATCCAACACGGAGCACCTCCAACAGGAGACACCCAGCGGGAATGGACACCAGCTGCCCTGTTCGGCTCTGACACAAAGTTTGCATGACAAGCAGACAGTCTCACAAGGTTTTTTTTTAAACTCTTCAAAGATGGCTGCTGGCCCCTCACCTGGATGAGACAGACTGTGAGGCAATGACATGCACTTTAGAGGTAAATGAGATAGATAGATAGATAGATAGATAGATAGATAGATAGATAGATAGATAGATAGATAGATAGATAGATAG